>VONZ01001305.1:0-170942 GCA_012976165.1 Labeo catla | reverse complement strand
TTGTTTTCATATTGTGTCTAGATGTTCCAGAGAGTATGTCACAGGTGCACTATAATGTTGCGCAATTTTCAGTGAAGATTCTCTTTAGGCTACACTGTTCTGCCATTATAGATGGTGGCAAGTGAGTGACTCATTCACAAAAGATCCACCCTTATCTTGAAGATCCAGTTCCACAGCTAAAGTTTTTAGATTCTTGTGTTTTTTTTAATTAATGTTTATTTTTAACATACTTTGTGTAATATTAGGCTGCCCTGGCTGTTACAAAAATATCTAATATAATGGCTGAGGGAATGACAGCAAATTTTACACCATTCTCTCTTCTGACTACCATAATCAGAGGTAGGGGCGTAACTAAGGAGACTCCTTAACCAGTACCGTTTCTAGGCATAGGCGAGGGCACCACCAGCTGGAGGGGGCGCCAATGATCGCACGTGCTGGCTGTACATTTTAGCAGGGTTGCGATAAAGAGTGGCACAGTCACCCTGAAATATGACTGCCGCCCACAATGGAACCCCTCAATATCACTGGGCTAGAATACTGTCAATCTGGTAATGCTTGTATGCCATTGGATCAAAGCGCTGTCAATTGCTGCCTGATTGTTGCATGGAAAGTTTGCATTTGTAGCGCGCAACAACATTAGATCAACGGGTTCTGACGGTTCTTTGGCAAGGTAACGCTTTTTTTTCTCTCCATGCAAGTTAAACTTTAACAGCCATTTAAAAAATATTGGTATACTAAAATTCGCTAATTCACCAGATCAATACATCCTGTATTAAACCGCTTTGTCGAATATAACGCATCCTTATGGAAGTTTTGAAATGCTGAATTTTCTTTTTCTTTCATTCGTTCACTTCTAAGAGCGCTTAAAGTGAGCAGCGTCATACACAGAAGGCAGAGCGTTGCATTATTTAAAGAGGAAGTTTGGTAACGCGTCAATTGGTAACAAATTAATAAGTAGCTGCATTCTGATTACTTCTATGCTTTTATATGTAGTTTGGGTTAACAAAGGGTTTTCAGTGTTTCCCACAGAATTTTGTGAGACTGTGGTGGTGGACCTCGGTCCCACTAGGGGGGTGTGGGGGGGCATGCCTCCCAGGAGAAAATTTTGTACATTTTAAAGTTAAATTAATCTCTCTGGTGCACTCTGAGAGTTAAAAATTATAAGAGCTCCAAAACAGGTCAGTGTACAAACTAAACAAAGAAAGAAATCTGGTGAATTGACTTGTTCTTAAAGTTTACAGGGAACTCAGTCAGTTGTGATATAGTGTCTCAGTCTAAAGTACACTCACACTGGTCAATTTGGAAGCCAAACAAATTAGAATATTATAATAATAATAATTTTATATTATTATTCCTATGACAGGAATAGCCATATATTGTAAAATAATTGCACTGTAAAATAAATTAGTAAATAAATACTTATTAGTAATTAGTAAGTAAAATAAATGAAATAAAATTTGTATTTTTCAGGTATATTATTTTACCTTATTCTTCTGTAGGAAAATTACAATACTTTTGTCCTAATTTCTACACTTGCAAGCAGGACCTAAAACTAGTTTTGCCACATCTGCCAATGGCTGGTGATTTGAGAAAATTTATCAGCCCTAAATATTTTTTTTTCCTGGCCATTAATCTGTTTTTGCAGTTGTACTACTACAAAAACTAAACGTATTTAATAATGAACCAAAGAACCAACCACTGAATTTTAATCACAATACAAACAAAGATGAAACACATGTAGCATGAGCATTTTTTTAATTTAAATTTGTCTGTATCATTTCAACATTTGAATCAAAAACAGAATGGTCTGACTTTAAAGCTTTGTGAAACTATGCTAAAACCTGCATAAAACAAAAACAACAGACTGAATTTCACTCTCTGACAGCAGGTGGCGCTTGTGAAATAGAGGGGAAAATGCCATCGAAACAACGCGCTTACTCTGCTTGTACAGTATTTGTGCGCGTGTCTGTTAATTTTAGTCCTTGCTTCCAAGAAATAAACCTATGAGCTTTTATTTTGACGGAAACTGCAGTAGAGCTTTTATTTTGGCGGAAAACTCCAGCTTCAGTGCAAACAGGTTTACAAACGCGTCTCATTACAAATCTAGTGAAATATTGTAAACATCTGCCCATTAAAATGTTGGAAATTATGCTAATGTGGCAAAGGGTAACTGGTTGCCGTTGCATTCTCAAACGCGCGCTAAACTCACGGCAAAAACAATGTTCACCGCATTGACTGTCAATCAAAGAGTCGCTCTGACTCTGACGCGGCAAACATCAAATCATGAATTGATCGTCTGACTCTGAATGAAGTGCGTGCTTCACAAACAAGCAGCGAAACAGACTTGATGAACGGATAAAAAAACATATAAGTATTAGTTCGTTTGACGGACACTTTTCCAAAGCGATGGCACGAACGTCTATGTTAAAATGACGAGTATAAATATTTTCGGTTTATTATGAAACACTGGCGGGACAGATGAGACTGTGGCGGGCCGCCACACTCTAGTTAATGAATGGGAAACACTGGTTTTATAGTTTTGACTGAAATTATAATGCAATAACTGACACTTTAAATCAATATTTCAAACAACAGAACAATTGAACAAAAAACAGATACAGACAAAAGTTACCATCGATAATGTCTAAACATGTATCCTAATCCAAATGTAATAAAATTAATTGATGTGTGATGACAATTTCTTAGCTATTAGGGATTGTTGCATAGGGCTATACAGGCGTCTAGTGACTAGGCAATGGTATTACAGATAATAAATGTGTGGAAATGTTTTTTGTGGAACTTACAATGCACTGAGTCTCCACAAATTAGTGTCGTTGCTATGACAACCAATTTGAATGTGACAAGAAACTGATGTCTGAAAAGAATATATATAATCTTTTCAGACACATAAATAAATAAATAAAAATGCAACTAGGCCATTAGTCAATACATAGACATTTCAATTTGTTTTCATGTATGAATAAATTCAAATTACATAACTATTTTTGGAGAACATCTCTCTTAAATTTAATTTTTTCAAAGCCAGCTGGTTAAAGACTGATCATTGAGAATGTTCTGAGAATTTGAGCGTTAAAATATCATATTTTATGATACAGCAGGTTCCATCAGAGTCTTGAAAAACACCTGAACAAGCTAATCAAGGTCTGAAGCGTTACTAGGAAGTTAAAAGCAGGTGAGTTTTTATTTGGGTTGGAGCTGAACTCTGCAGGGCCGGTTGCATAAAACATTAAGACTAGTCTTAAAAGTTAGTCAGCTAATTTTTTTCTTTAAGACTGGTCAACCAGGCATTGGTGGGCAGAGCTACTGTAAATAGCCTTTGCCAGTAAGCATGCTATGTACACTTATTAACCTAAAGACATTGGAATTTTTTTCTTCCTCTCGCTTGCACCCCAAGTGCACATGAGCCCCTTGGGCCGTGCTCATAATGCCCGTTGGATAATCCGGCCTTGCCGACCAACCATCCTACAACAATAGAGAAGTCAATATTACTGGTTAGTGCTTTTTTATATTTAGTAAAATTCTTAAAAATGTGATACCAGTAATACATTCCCGCTGTGGATGTTCCAAATCATAGCTAGAAAAACTCCACCAAAGCGTTCTCAAGCACCACTGGCCGGCCATTTTCAGAAGAGCGCCTGACATTTTTTTGCAGCTGGCTAAAAACTCTATGGCCGACACATGTTAATTGAATATTAATTGTTAGGCATATGGCCTAATAATGTTTTTTGCATTTATGAAATATACTGGAGCCAAACCTGACAAAGGAGACAAAAACAGATAAAACAGTGAAAGCAGAGCATATGAGACCACAAAACTTATGCAAACAGCTTTGGTGGAAGGTTGTATCAAAAAGCTGCAAAGTTTAGCTCCAACCAAAATTAAACACACCTAAACCAGCTCTTACTAAACAGGTCTTACTAGGCATACTAGAAACTTCCAGGCAGGTGTGTTGAGGCAAGTTGGAACTAAACTTTGAAGGACAGTGGCCCTCCAGGACCGAGTTTAAACACCCCTGGATTATAGATTATATCAATGTTTTAGTAAATTACTGAACCTGTGGTCCACAAAGAGTGGCTCTCTTGCACAGTATAACATTACACAAAACTTGTTGTCCAGTCAGGTTCATTCATGAAGCAGGGATTTGCCAAAAAAGTTGTTTTGTGTGCAGGTGTGACTTTGGTTAGTGGTTGTTACTGCTGTAATCTAATGTGTATAAAAAACATTTTTGTGCAAACAGTAGGCCTCTCCTCACTATAGGCCTCATTCATTGTTAGAATGGCCAAGGATCAGCAATCTCCACATAAAACTGATTATCAGATCAAACCGTAAGTTATTGGGACTTGAAACAGACAAACCGTAAGTCATAGAGACTAGAAACTTGGAGGGATGATAGTGCTCACACTGCATACAAAGTCACCAAGGCACGCCCCAATCGGCCAGTTTGTAATTTTGTTCCGCGTGGAATTGCCGAGACCACGACGCAAGCAACGTATCGTTGATGTCTCCCGCTCCAACACGCAGGCAAAACAGTCTGCGTTTAACATGAACACACTGATAACTAACTTAGCCGCTAACTGCCCATCAGCAACACAAACTATTTAAAATAACTCGATATATGGAGACCAGGCATCAACTATATATACGATGGACATCACTGATGCTTACTTAGACAGATGTCGAAGACATCTAGTAAATCCTGACATTCTGGGCGATGCGAAAGTAAACCGGAAACTGGTATCCCGACTTCTGGAGACAGGGAAGTTCGACGCTGCACTTGTGCACATAGTCCATTTACTATTATTATCACATATGCTGTTGGAGCAAACTGAAATACAAAAACTGTATTTGCTGTCATCTCATGTTATCTCATGTTATGACAACTTCCACTTTTGAACCCCAGAAATATGAAAAAGGTGGCGCTACATCGCAAAAAACTAACTTTTTTTGCACTGGCGCAGATTTTTCGTACGAAGCCCGGTTTTTCTGCAAAATGGCGTTATGTCCGAAACCTACTTTTGCGAACTAGTCCTAGGTTTTTTGCCCGATCGGAACCAAACCAGTGCAGAAATGTTCTCTGGACAGTGAATATCAATAATTATCAAAAAAAAGTTGAAATTTTGACTCGCGTCAAATAGGAATGTCAAAACGTTCTATGCTAACGTTAGCAAATTCTTACATTTGGCTATAACTTTTGAATGAAATGAGATATCTTCACCAAACTCGGTACACATGTGTATAAGCTCAATCTTTGGTCAAATAACAAAAATTGCACAGCTCAGCCACTTGGTGGCGCTATAAGCCTGAAAAAACATAAAAATGACTATAACTATGCACTCGTTGGTCCGATCGACCTAAAAATTGGTATGCAGTGTCTCTGTCCAATGTGCCATAAGGGTCTATGAGAACATTTGCGTATCTCAAAAAAACATGGCCGCCATCGGCCAATGAAGTTTGAGCACCCATTAGACAAGGTTAACAGAGGCTGATCGGAACGAAACTCACTGGGCATGTTCGACTCATGGCCCTAAAGGTCTGTAAGAATTTTGAAACAAATCGGCCACTAGTTGGCGCTAACGAGTTTTTTGCCTCTGTAACGTGCCTCACTCACGTGGTTTTTCACACATCCACACAATATGCATATCATTTGATAGATCTCCCCATGCTGAGCAACTTTGCCTCAAGAACCATTGCTGTCAATGAAACCGTTCATTAATTATTCACAAATATGTGAAAAACCTACTTTTGCGAACTAGTCCTAGGTTTTTCGCTCAATCTCGATCAAATGGCAAATGGCAAATGGCAGCGCAGTTCTCCAGACTCTCTAGATCAATTATTATCAAAAAAATGTTGAATTTTGTCCTTTGGGTAGCTATAACGGGGTCATTTAGAAAAGGGGCGTGGCCACATACACCCAAAAGCCTATAAAACCTAAACAAAAACTGAAAACTTTACAAAAGTTGGGGAAAACATGTGTCAGATGACTCTTAACAAGCATGTAAAATTTCATGGAGATCGGACCATAGGTGGCGCTATGACAGTTAAAAAGGCTTCAACAACACGAAATTTCAAAAGTAAATTGCCTTAAATTGCTGTAACATGCTCATATAATCACAGAAACACTAGAACTTCAAACCATATGATAGATCTCCTCATGCTAAGCAACTTTGCCTCAAGAACCATTGCTGTCAATCAAGTCGTTTATTAAATATTCACAAATATGTGAAAAACCCACTTTTGCGAACTAGTCTTAGGTTATTCACTCGATCTCGATCAAACCACTGCAGCACAGTTCTCCAGACTCCCTAGATCAATAATTATCAAAAAAAAGTTAAACTTTTGACTCACAGTCGCAAAGGGGCGCCAAAACGTTCAAAAGAGGCGGGGACACTTTTAGTAAAAAGGCTATAACTTTGGAACAGAATGACATATCATCATCAAACTCAGAACACATATGTAAAAGCTCAGCCTTTGGTCAAATCCAAAAAATTGCGGAGCTTGACCACTTGGTGGCGCTATAATAAAAAAAAAAAAAACATAAAAATGGCTATAACTTCGCAACTGTCAGTCCAGTCAACCTGAAAATTGGTATGCAGTGTCTCTGTCCAATGTGCCATAAGGGTCTATGAGAACATTTGCGTATCTCAAAAAACATGGCCACCATCGACCAATGAAGTTTGAGCACCTATTAGATAAGGTTAACGGAGGCCGATCGGAACGAAACTCACTGGGCTTGTTCGACTCATGGCCCTAAAGGTCTGTAAGAATTTTGAAAGAAATCGGCCACTAGTTGGCGCTAACGAGTTTTATGGCTCTGTAATCACGTGGTGTTTCACACATCCACACAATATGCATATCATTTGATAGATCTCCTCATAATGAACAACTTTGCCTCAAGAACCATTACTGTCAATCAAATCATTCATTAAATATTCACAAATATGTCAAAAACCTACTTTTGCGAACTAGTCCTAGGTTTTTTGCTCAATCTCGATCAAACCACTACAGTAATATTCTCTGGACTGTCTAGATCAATAATTTAAAAAAAAATGTTGAATTTTGTCCTTTGGTTAGCTATAACAGGGTCATTTAGAAAAGGGGAGTGGCTACATATACCCAAAAGCTTATAAAACCTTAACAAAAACTCAAAACTTTATGACAATGGGTGAAAACATGTGTCAGATGATTCTTATCCCTTTCACACGTGAGTTTAAAATATTCTAGCTGCGCCCCCAGAGTGAGTTTTTTTTAGGCGACCGTTATTTAGAACGTATAGCCTTATTGTTTCCATGGCGACGCGTCGTGTTTGTCACGTGACACAACGCAGCCACAATAGCGCTGTATGACACATGTATCACTTTTATATAGTTTTTTTCCCCTTTTTATTATTATTATTCACAAACGTGCTCACTGTATTATGAAATATCTGATATTCCGATTCTGAAATATGTTCAAGTAAATGTATTTGGAGGTTTAAACACTTTTATAATGAGCGTGTTAGTTGATCTATGTCAATCATGGGCGCCGCCATGTTAGTTCGCGCTGAATCTGAGCTGTGGGATTTACAAAATGCAAATTCATCCTCTCCTCCCGAAAAACATTAAAGTCAGTCTCTGGTGAGCTTGGAGAAGAGCAGAGTAAACTTTATAGTTACCTACACAATGTGTATATGATATCAATAAAACATGTCGTCAGATAACATTTGTAAGAATCATTATTGCCGCTTCCATAGACATCGGCGTGTATTTTGCTAAATATAAATGCATGGTTTTACTAGGACGTATGTGTATGTAAATGTCTGGAACCTAAAATAAGCATTTTATTGTTGAAAACACTGAATAGTTGCGATAATATGACAAGCGCTCAGCGCGTCCGATCTGGCTCAGCGCCAGCCAAAGAGCCAAAGCAGATTTGAAATCAGCAGTTGATCACGTGATGCGCCGAACGTTCGAATCACACCGGTGTGATCGTACGCTCCAGGGACCAGCCAAGAATGATCACACTGGTGTGATCGTACGTGAAAGGGTTAACAAGCATGCAAATTTTCATGGACTTCGGAGCATAGGTGGCGCTATAACAGTTAAAAAGGCTTTAAAAACAAGATTTCTATGATAAATGGCCTCAAATTGTTAAAAAATGCTCATCTATTCACACAAACACTACATCTTACACTTACATCTGTATGATATATCACCTCATTCTGAACAACTTTGCATACCACCTCAAAGGCCTTATATGCTCGAACCCCGGTAATTGCTGCTTGCAGCTATATTTTTATTTGCTGTTGCTACTGATATAACAATAAACCTGTGAAACTGGCTATAAAACAGACTTCTCATAGTGCGCACGGTGTCCCAACCACCATTTTTGGTAGTATATAACCTGTTAGCATTTAGTAAGTGGGTACATTTAAAACAAGCGGCCATACTGTTATTCTACAAAGAGCTCTAAATTACAATGAAGTTCTAAGGCTTTTTGTCCACAAAATGATAAACGTATTAATATAGAAGTATTTTAATTTAAACGCTGTAAGCCATGTTTATTTTCTCAAGTCAGTCTGCAATACATTCAACGCCAGACAATGCAGGTAAATATGTATATATCTCCAATATAATTCTATTGCTTTATGTGGGTCTCAAGACTGATTTATACTTCTGCATAAAAGTTTTAAGGTTTTAGAGAACAAAAACACTGAAACTGTATGAGACTTCACCACCAAAGATGGTTAATTTAATGTACTCACCACAGACATTAACTCTAAACCTCTTGTGTAAAGTCCTTCCATTACTGATGATGGTTACTTTGTAAAGTCCGGAGTGTTTTATTCTGATGTTTTTGATGGTAAGAGAACCAGTTTGATTATTCATCTCCAGTCTGTCTTTGAATCTTTCAATAATGTCATATTTTGGGATGTTCTGCTTGTAGATTTCAGCAATACGAGAGTTTTCAGGTCCAAACCTCCAAAGTATCTGATCTTCTCTCTTTATTGCAGAAACACCAACATGTAGGGTGACAGAATCTTCCTCCATCACTGATATTGTATCATCTGCATCTGAACTGGCACCAAACATGCCTAAAACATTATGCAGACACATAACACTCATACACAAATGGAAAACCTACACAAATGTAGCTTTGGAGCACTGCAGCTTTAAAAATAGTAGTAATGATTCTAATGTGTTAAAATACCCATAAAGAATCCAACAGGAAATGGTTTCACTCTTGTTATAAAAAGCCGTATAATGATCATATGTGTTTACACCACAGGTTTATCAAAGTTAAACGAAAAGACGAGCTCACACTCATAATAGTAGAAGATTTCTTACAAAAAGGAAAAAAAAAAGTATTTGGATTATCTGTTAATCCGTGTCATCAATAAAAAACAAAATGAATGTATAAATAAAAGTATAATGATAGTAAATATGATGATAAAGTCTCACCCTGTACAGAGATCAAAAGCAAGATGAAACTCCAAATTGACATTTTTGTAAGGCTGGTGAGATTCTATTGAGTTCCGTGGCTCCGTTTAACCGGTGTATGCAAAAGCTTTTTACTGGTACAAGGTGGTTTCTGAAATCACCATGAGCTCAGACCACAGTGGGTGTTACTTTAACAACCTCTGACACACTAAAGCTGAAGGGTTCTGCTCCTATCTGTAATCTGTTAGCACTTCTGTCTGAGGTAATAACAAGGTTTCCACACAAGTAATGGTAGCTAATGTTAATTTTATACAAATGTTTTAAATCAGTAATATTAATATTGTAATATTTTGTTTTAATGTTAGCACATTCTTTTAACAAAATGTTTTGCACCTGTTTATTTGGGTCTAAGTCTAGTTGTTGAATATTTCTATATGCGTGACAAACAGTATCACCCACCACTGTGGTTCTCACTGTGGTTCTCATCCACCTTCTATCCACAAGTGAAACAACAGACAGTTTCCATCAGACATTTTGCAGAGTTTTCTTAGCTCTCTTCTTATAGACAGTCAGATATGAAATGGGTCAATAATTAATTTGGATTTAACACTTTATACAATATCCATCACTGGCTTTTTCTAAAAAGGCTGAATCCAGTTTCTTATTCGCAACTTCTTATTGACACTATCCGTTATCTATCTATTTGAATATGAAATATATATAACTGTGACATTCAACATAGAGCAGCCTGGACTTAACTGGTTTGCTGAAGGGTGCAGAAGTAAACAGAATTACAGAACTTTGATGTTCACAAAGTGCCTCTTCTTGAGTTTAAATTAGCTATCAGATTGTTAACAACTAAGCCGCCATTAATATTGTTTTTGCATGCGACAGAAGCAGACGCTTTGATTGTATCTCTGTTTACATATTTATGACATTGTTCATACAGAACATAACACAAACATCCTTTTTTCAGCTATCACTACTTCCTTGTGGCATGTTGCGTGGGTGTGTTGCACTCTGACGCTAATTGTGAGCTTCAATGTAAATGTTCAGTGTTTTTGTGGTCAGTGTAAGTGTTTTGCTTTATTTATTTTTAGTTTGTTTTTTCCAAGTTGTAGATGTGGCACAGACACAATTCCAGAAACAAATCACTGAGTGTGTTTTTGAAAGTGCTCTAAATGAGAGATTAAGAGATTCTAAATTAGAGATTAAGAGATTAAGTGTTAAATCCATAGCCGTAAGGTTCCTTTGTTGTGAGCTATGATGGGAGGGGAGAGAGAGTACAATTTCCCTCAGACCTCAGGTGGGTGAAGTCTTGTCCTCTCCTCCAGATACAGTGGGTACGGAAAGTATTCAGACCCCCTTAAATTTTTCACTCTTTGTTATATTGCAGCCATTTGCTAAAATCATTTAAGTTCATTTTTTTCCTCATTAATGTACACACAGCACCCCATATTGACAGAAAAACACAGAATTGTTGACATTTTTGCAGATTTATTAAAAAAGAAAAACTGAAATATCACATGGTCCTAAGTATTTAGACCCTTTGCTGTGACCCCTATATATTTAACTCAGGTGCTGTCCATTTCTTCTGATCATCCTTGAGATGGTTCTACACCTTCATTTGAGTCCAGCTGTGTTTGATTATACTAATTGGACTTGATTAGGAAAGCCACACACCTGTCTATATAAGACCTTACAGCTCACAGTGCATGTCAGAGCAAATGAGAATCATGAGGTCAAAGGAACTGCCTGAAGAGCTCAGAGACAGAATTGTGGCAAGGCACAGATCTGGCCAAGGTTACAAAAAAATTCTGCTGCACTTAAGGTTCCTAAGAGCACAGTGGCCTCCATAATCCTTAAATGGAAGACGTTTGGGACGACCAGAACCCTTTCTAGAGCTGGCCATCCGGCCAAACTGAGAGAGGTAAAGAAGAACCCAAAGATCACCGTGGCTGAGCTCCAGAGATGCAGTCGGGAGATGGGAGAAAGTTGTAGAAAGTCAACCATCACTGCAGCCCTCCACCAGTCGGGGCTTTATGAGAGTGGCCCGACGGAAGCCTCTCCTCAGTGCAAGACACATGAAAGCCCGCATGGAGTTTGCTAAAAAACACCTGAAGGACTCCAAGATGGTGAGAGATGAGATTCTCTGGTCTGATGAGACCAAGATAGAACTTTTTGGCCTTAATTCTAAGCGGTATGTGTGGAGAAAACCAGGCACTGCTCATCACCTGTCCAATACAGTCCCAACAGTGAAGCATGGTGGTGGCAGCATCATGCTGTGGGCGTGTTTTTCAGCTGCAGGGACAGGACGAGTGGTTGCAATTGAGGAAAAGATGAATGCGGCCAAGTACAGGGATATCCTGGACGAAAACCTTCTCCAGAGTGCTCAGGACCTCAGGCTGGGCCGAAGGTTTACCTTACAACAAGACAATGACCCTAAGCACACAGCTAAAATAACAAAGGAGTGGCTTCACAACAACTCCGTGACTGTTCTTGAATGGCCCAGCCAGAGCCCTGACTTAAACCCAATTGAGCATCTCTGGAGAGACCTAAAAATGGCTGTCCACCAACGTTTACCATCTAACCTGACAGAACTGGAGAGGATCTGCAAGGAGGAATGGAAGAGGATCCCCAAATCCAGGTGTGAAAAACTTATTGCATCTTTCCCAAAAAGACTCATGGCTGTATTAGATCACAAGGATGCTTCTACTAAATACTGAGCAAAGGGTCTGAATACTTCGGGCCATGTGATATTTCAGTTTTTCTTTCTTAATAAATCTGCAAAAATGTCAACAATTCTGTGTTTTTTACTGTCAATATGGGGTTCTGTGTGTACATTAATGAGGAAAAAAAAAGAACTTAAATGATTTTAGCAAATGGCTGCAATATAACAAAGAGTGAAACATTTAAGGGGGTCTGAATACTTTCCGTACCAACTGTATATAGGTACATCTCAAATTAGAATGTTGTGGAAAAGTTCATGTATTTCAGTAATTCAACTCAAATTGTGAAACTTTTGTGTATTAAATAAATCCAATGCACACAGACTGAAGAAGCTGAAGTCTTTGGTTCTATTAATTGTGATGATTTTGGCTCACATTTAACAAAAACCCACCAATTCACTATTTCAACAAATTAGAATACTTCATAAGACCAACAAAAAAAAACATTTTTAGTGAATTGTTGGACTTCTGGAAAGTATGTTCATTTACTGTATATGTACTCAATACTTGGTAGGGGCTCCTTTTGCTTTAATTACTGCCTCAATTCGGCGTGGCATGGAGGTGATCAGTCTGTGGCACTGCTGAGGTGGTATGGAAGCCCAGGTTTCTTTGACAGTGGCCTTTAGCTCATCTGCATTTTTTTGGTCTCTTGTTTCTCATTTTCCTCTTGACAATACCCCTCTATGGGGTTCAGGTCTGGTGAGTTTGCTGCCAGTCAAGCACACCAACACTATGGTCATTTAACCAACTTTTGGTGCTTTTGGCAGTGTGGGCAGGTGCCAAATCCTGCTGGAAAATTAAATCAGCATCTTTTGGTAAAAAGCTGGTGTGCAGTGACTTTGGTTTTCAAAAAACACAGTGGACCAACACCAGCAGATGACATTGCATCCCAAATCATCACAGACTGTGGAAACTTAACACTGGACTTCAAGCAACTTGGGCTATGAGCTTCTCCACCCTTCCTCCAGACTCTAGGATCTTGGTTTCCAAATGAAATACAAAACTTGCTCTCATCTGAAAAGAAGACTTTGGACCACTGGGCAACAGTCCATTTCTTCTTCTCCTTAGCCCAGGTAAGACGCCTCTGACATTGTCTGTGGTTCAGGAGTGGCTTAACAAGAGGAATACGACAACTGTAGCCAAATTCCTTGACATGTCTGTGTGTGGTGGCTCTTGATGCCTTGACCCCAGCCTCAGTCCATTCCTTGTGAAGTTCACCCAAATTCTTGAATCGATTTTGCTTGACAAGCCTCTCAAGGCTGTGGTTCTCTCAGTTGGTTGTGCATCTTTTTCTTCCACACTTTTTCCTTCCACTCAACCTTCTGTTAACATGCTTGGATACAGCACTCTGTGAACAGCCAGCTTCTTTGGCAATGAATGTTTGTGGCTTACCCTCCTTGTGAAGGGTGTCAATGATTGTCTTCTGGACAGCTGTCAGATCAGCAGTCTTCCCCATGATTGTGTAGCCTAGTGAACCAAACTGAGACACCATTTTGAAGGCTCAGGAAACCTTTGCAGGTGTTTTGAGTTGATTAGCTGATTGGCATGTCACCATATTCTAATTTGTTGAGATGGTGAATTGGTGGGTTTTTGTTAAATGTGAGTCAAAATCATCACAATTAAAAGAACCAAAGACCTAAACTACTTCAGTCTGTGTGCATTGAATTTATTTATCCGAGTTTCAAAATTTAAGTTGAATTACTGAAATAAATGAACTTTTCCACGACATTCTAATTTATTGAGATGCACCTGTATTTGTGAAGCCTTAATTTGGTGATTTGGTGTATCTTTCTCTCTACTGTGTTGAGACTGTTGAAGTAGTACCTCTGTTCATTATCTCACTGATTACGTGTATGATTGAGACTTTTTCTAAAAGAGAAGTGAATTTGAGTTGCTCATTGTAAATATTGTACTTTAATTCTTGATTTTGGGTTAAGTAGGAAAGTGGGTCTATTTTGTTTTCTACTACTTATTTTCTCCTAGTTATGTTAGTTAGGGAGTTAGTTTAATTGGCTGTATTTTCTTTTCTTTTCTTTGTAGCTTAGGTTAACTTATAAAAGAGCTAGTTTATGTTATTTTGGCCTTGCCTCCTTCTGAAGTTAATACCATTTTGTTAATTCTTTGTTTTGAAATCTGTAAATAAAAACTTATTTTTTGCTGTATTGACCGTAGTCATTTGGGGTTTTATTGTAGGCATTCTGGGCCTGAAGATTGCATTTCTCTCTGCCGTCACGCTGTCAGTCACCACCAACCATTTATTTCTGTTGTGGTCCCCCTCTGGACATATTCAGGCCCTAACAACAAGTCATTACTGTTTAAAAATCAGTGTTTCCCCTAGGATTCCAGTTTTGTCTGTGTAATAACAAAAACATTTATTTCAGTGAAAAAATAAGTTTCAAAATCTCAATTTCAACATTTAAAAAAATAGGGCCCTACAATCTTTTTTTTTTTCTTCCAGAAATTCTTTTTTAATTTTTCTGATAATCAAATACAGACATTAAACATATTTATTTTTAATTAAATGAAAATTAAACCCTTTTATTTTTTTGCCAAACAAACAGGGTTTTTCTGTTATTATTATAATGTCTGTATTTCATTGTTTTATTTAATTTAAACACCTACATTATCCTGTACAAAAGTAATACAAGACTAATACATTTCTGTTACATATTTAACCGTACTTTTATTTTGACAGGTTGCCGGTTAGTTTTTGTGTGTATACACTATGATATTATGCTAATTTTCTCAAATGAAACGGCAAAATTTACATGAAGTGACTCTCACAGCAGTTCTGGAGATTAAGTTAATGCGTTTATGTGGTCATATAATGAGACGAAGAGGCCGAAAATAACCGGGAGCGTCACGTGTGCTTCAGTTTTTGTGTAGTAAACAAAGCCACATCTCCGCCATTCATTCATACAGAGCCAAGCGGAACAAATCGTCTTTTTGCGTTTTAATATTCACAGACACTAGTCCATATCGCGATTCGAATTAAGTGAAAGACCTACTTTTGATTTATTCATCCAAAAATGTACGAATTCTGTGGCATCCCTTGCTATAGAGTAAATCCGTTTTTATAAATGGACTCCACAATGCTGTCCCCGTTTTAGCGGAGGAGAAATTGTTGACGCGCAACCACGTAACGTCAGACAGAAATGACATGCCGTTGTGTAAATAAGATAAATAACATAAGGTTATTTCGTTTGTTTAATAAAAGAACAAGGCATAGACCTGGGGTCCGTTCTTCGTACATCGCTTGATACATCCGAGATGAATTGACACATATGAGATCATCGTACTAATTACGATGTGGCTAATTTGGGTCTTAGAGCACACCTGTTGTTGATGATTAGTATGGCTGGATTGAGTTGTCGAGGATTATTGCGCGTTCGTGCGTTGGTTTAAAAGGCGATATGTATCGATAGTAGAAACACTGATCACAACCCCTTCGATCGGTTGACGAAATGGCAAAAGAACCAGCTCAATTTTTTTTCTCAAGCAGAGCAAGAGCTTTTATTGGAGGGCTATGGAGAATTTCAAACTTTAATAAACACCGGGAAACACAGCAAATGCTGCAAAAGCCAGGAGAGAGGGCTGGCAAAAAGTAGCAAACAAATTAAATGCGTTAGTGCTGCCCATGTTAAATGTTTTTTTCCTTGATATGTTATTTTATATATATATATATATATATATATATATATATATATATATATATATTATAAATGTGTATATATATATATGTATATGTATGTGTGTGGCTGTGGTCATCATTCGTGTGTGAATCGTTGGAATTATTTTCTACACTTTCTTGCAAGATACTTTTCTTTTCCCACGTGAGTCAGTCCGCGTCAGTTGTGCTCTTTAACCAATCAGATGTGACCTCGCCATTTCAACCAATCATAACCTACCAGGAGCGCAGCCTAAATCCTGTTTACATGAAATAAACCTGCTCCCGAGTAGGTTTAAGCTTACGGACCTGTTGCTATGACAGCAAGTCCGAGATGCGCATCGAAGAACGAAACAATCCAAGATCAGGACAAATCCGCAACAATCAAATCCAGCTAACTGAGTTAGCGACGTACGAAGAACGGACCCCTGTTCTATATGAAAGGTAACCTTATATGAAGTCTGTTGTGATCTGGCGCTATATAGAAAATAAAGTTTACTTGACCTTCAAGGGGGCGGGGGCTGCCGTTGGGGGGGTGGGCCGCCCTCTAATATAATGGTAGGGGAAACACTGAAAATAATTGCAACAGCTTTGCAAAAATATTTTGAGGGCCTGAATGTATTGCTGACACACTTTTATCAGTGTTGGGGGAAGTTACTTTTAAAAGTAATGCATTATAATATTGCGTTACTCCCTAAAAAAAAGTAACTAATTACGATACTTAGTTACTTCTTATTACGTTGCTTTTTCTCAGTTGGTCTGGTCTTGCTTGTATGCATTTATTTATAAATTAGGGATGTCACAATACTTAATATAATATGGAACCGATCTGTACGAAATCCATGGTTCAATACGCACTTGTGAATTGCGGTTTTTCAGTTTTGCATTTAAATAATTTCCTTGTTTTATTTCTCTCGAACTTTGCTGAGTGTGTGCCGTGATTTCACGTGGTGAGATGAGGAAATGCCTCCCTGTTTATATTTGAAAAAGCAACACCTGCAGAGCATCTTCCCTTCTAATGAAATGCAATAATAAGCCTTTCTAAACTAAACCTGTCCAACAAAAGAGAACATTATAACTTATTTTTACTTCACAGCATTAGTTGAGTGTTTGAAATAACGTCCATTTGTGACCTGATGTGGCTTCTTATCAGAGAATGAGGCAGACAATATATTCTATACTGTATGTCGATTAGCAGTGGCTTACAAATATACTTAATCATTATGAAAATACCCAAGATGGCTTGAAGAACACATTTCATCATTCAAAACGTTTAACATTATATCTTGTTTTTATTCAGTTACAACAATAGCGATGCCTTTATCCATAATAGAGTTTTCCTGGCTGGAACATCATCAGTGTTATCTCTTTGACGCATATGTGGATTTTCTGCATGAGGGCACCCTCTGGCGTCCAGTATGAATGAAGCCCATCCTATTTTGTGTAAAAATTAAAAAAATAATACCTCTCTCAAAAGAAATATTAAGCAGACATTAGGGGTGTGCAAAGCAGCCGGTATTTGTATCTGTATTTGTATTTGTTGAGGGGGGAAAAGTATTTGTATTTGTATTTGTATTCGAGTAAAATTCAAAATAGGCGTAAAAATCCTTTTTTTTTTTTTTTTTGTGTTACACTTCTACACACTTTTTTTTGGCTGGTGGAGGACCAAGAGATGGCTCAGCAGCAGCCACACTCTTTTCTATTTGGTTGCCCAAATCCATGTGAGGAGTTTCAACTAAGGTAATGAGTGACGGGAAGCTATGCTAAGGTTAATTGGGGAGTCGCTCTCTAAACGTGGGGTATTAAAATTGCTTTTGAATGCGCGCGCGCGTTTTACTTTCGGTTTCGTTTTAACGATGGCGCGAAACTCTCTGCGGTGCTGACCGTCCATTCTACAATACAAGACATTAATTTAACAAAACAATTTAAAAGTGGTGGGACACAAACGGGATTCTGAAAAGTGTGTCCCCAGTGGAAATTACGCCCCTGTGTGAGTGGAGTTATCATTTGATGTGAATGTATGCCAGGATGTGCGCTGTAGCACAAAATATAGTATATTTCTTCAAAAGCAGATTATGGAGACATTTTAATTGTCAAATGCTTCCAAATATATTTTGAGGTCGCGCAGATTAAATTTTGGGAGCATATGCGACCAAAACGGTCGCAATTTCGAGCCCTGCCCCCAACCCCTCCGACTCCTGAATGTCACTCACTCACTCGCTCATGCGGGCATGCACTGCAGTCTCAGGAGGAAACGCAGCTTTTTGATATAAAGTTTTTCTTGTTCCCGAATACAAATATTTTTTTGAGTATTTGTTCGAAATAAGTATTTGTAAAAAACACGCTATTTGTGCCTTTCCGAATACCGTATTCGGGTTCGGCTCCACCCCTAGCAGACATATAATAATCCATGCTTTTTTCCAGTGTACAGAGGTTTACAGGAGTATTTTGTTGTTAATTGGATGCAAAAAACACTGATGTGGCAAGCTATCAGAACTGAACCGAACCGCAAACCATGGTACGCATTAAACCGTGAACTAACTGTATTGTTGAATCCCTATTATATATTTATGCATTTATGAATTTAAATACATTTAGGACTATGGTGATTCAAAATCCAGAAAATAATTACATTGATTGTAATGAAAAATTCTGCCAAAAAGAATAGTAGGCTACTGAACGATGTATAACAAATTTCTTTATTGTTTAACAATAGTCAATCACCAAGACTTAAGAGAATCATTTTATAAAGTCAAAAGTATTCACAATTAATGTTTTGTGTGTGAATAAAATTTAAATAATGTGAGACTCAGTTTCCACTGTTAAACAAACTTATATTTCAAACTAACCATGGTACCTGAAAATGAAAAATAAATCACTTGTTGCACAGGACATTTGTTAGAGATCTACCAAACCGCAGGTGTTTGGAACAGAAAAATCAAAAAGCTTTTATGAACTCTGTGTGTTGAATCACTATTTTTTAATATCAATTGCAGATACACAACAGCAAAATTAATATGTAATTATATGAAAATTTTCATCATTACTTTAATAATTGTCTTTCATGCATAAACAACACTACTTATTTAGCACATAGGATGCAATCTCACAAACATAAAAAAAACTTTAATAAAAAGAACATTTTTCATTGACCTCCATCTATTCATTCAATCCCATCTCTCCATGTATCCTAACAATCCACACTTCTATACTGTCCTGTCTCCTTTTCTCACATGAAAAAAACCAAACACATGCTTCCTGTACTTATTCACCAGGATAAACTCCTGGAAAATGCTTTCCTTGCTGACTTTATCCAGTATTTCTTTGTGAATGTGACAACTTCTATTTTGTTAATGCGAATCTGCAACATTGTGCTTCTCAGCCACGTCTTCAACCTCAAAGCACTGAAGCTCCTCTCTGCTTAAGCAGAGTCAATATGAACAACTATAAGAAGTGCTTCTACTAGGCTGAAAAGGCCACGGACTTCAGGCAACTGATTCTGCAGAATAGTTGTGGCCTCTGTAGTGGTTGTGTATATGTGTTAGAGCATAATCATGTTCAGTTGCAACTTTTAATTCAGGATACTGGTCCACCACAACAGTGTCCATCTCCCCAGTTAGAAGGGCATCCTCCTGCTTTGCAAGTGCTTTCAGATCACCCTGATCAAACCTCTCCCTTCAGCTGGATGTCCACAGTATCCAGCATCTTGAAGAAGTCAGCTCTGTAGTGTTCTTCTGGGGATGTAGGTGCGTGTGCAGTAGTGATGTTGCTAATGAAGCATTTTGGTGGACTGCGGATGTGGGGCATGGTTATAGGCTGAATATTTAGCATGATAATCATCTCTTTTGCTTGGCTGTATATCTCCTGGAACTTTGCCTCAGTTCTGTTTGCACTCAGGGTGGTCCTCACACAATCTGCTGCAGAGAGCATACCAGACACTGTGTCTGTCTGCAATTAAGGCACACTGCAGAGTCGGAGGATTTAATAAGGAACTTGTGGATGACTTCAGTGGCCATCATGAGTCCAGTGGTATTTTTTCCAAATCTCTCCAGTAGCCCTCTTGCTGTCACACTAGTGTTTGAGGCATCTGTTTGAGCCATGTCTTCTAAGCTGAGTAGCACGGACTCGTACTGATGTAGCACAGACCAGATTGCTGGAGTCCTGATCATCCATCTTGTTTGACACAATGGTTGCAGGTTGCTAGTAGGGATGCGCCGATCCGATATTCATATCGGGTATCGGGTCCGATACTGCCATTTTTGTCGGATCAGGTATCGATCATAGAGGGTCGATCCAGTTCCGATACTGTGCGTATTATTCTGTGTTACTGTAAAGCTGTATAAAAGCATTATAAAGCACAATAACGTTTTCGTGCACTATATTCCAAGTCTTCTAAAGCCATGCAATAGCTTAATGTGAGGTACATATGAATAAGTAAGTCCTTATATTAACGTTAACACAAACCCTCCTCTTCACTGTGGCAGTTACTCATTTATTCAGCCTTCAAACCCTGGTCGCGTTCGGTTAGGATAGTGAGCTTGGTAAAGTTCTCTCCAAGATCATTCTGTGTTCCAAGCGCCGCGTGCTGCGACTCCGCGTTGCTTCAAGCGCATCGTTCAGCACACCGGATGCAGGTATTGTAAGCGCCTGACACGCTGTATTTGTTTTGTCCTATGTTGTTGCCTTATTAAAAAATGCTATACATTTATAAGAAATGTATTCTAATGTTATATACTTGTATATAAATGCATTGATTTTCATGAATGGATTTTATAATACAAATAGCAATGTGTAATATTTTACCAGATTTAGTGCAACACTTTTATTTGTTCCCCACAATTTTTTTTTACAAAATGTTTGGATTTCTAAAATTACTGTGCACTGATTTTTCTAGAATAACTTTTGCTGCTGAATTATCCACTAACATAGTTTATGATATATTTTTCTGTCATAGATTATGAATATACACATATATTCTTCATGTATTTAAATTAGGAAAAAATAAAAAATAAATAACTTCACTGGTATCGGTATCAGTATCGGCCAATATCAAACCCTAAATATCGTAAAAAAGGTGGATTGGAGCATCCCTAGTTGCTAGCTGTCCCTCATGCTGCAGTTGCAATGTTCACAAATTTTGTTTTGTATTTTCCTGACAATTTGTACAGACAGCCAAGCTTGTGGACCAGTCCAGGCCATCAGATCAATCAATCACGTTTATTTATACAGCGCTTTTTAACAAAACAGGTTGTGTCAAAGCAATGTCGTGATTTAGCTCAAAGGGAAATGTATATAAATAATTACAATTAATTATGATCAATTACAATTATTTATATCAGCTGCCAGTACTAACTGTAGCAAAATTAAATTTTCCATCAACTAATCTGTTCGCCCAGCGAACATTCAGTATAATTTTTATATCAACTCTAAGAAATGATATTTTTTTGGCCACAGAAAATAACTTTCTTAAAGTACCATACCATACCATACCGTATGATACTTGCATTGCCTTGGTTGTTGAACAACTGTCCGAATGCAGTCTCGGGTGAAAGTCTTGATGGTTGGAGCAGTGGTGGTTTTTGGAATCGCGATCACGTTCTTCCGGATCTGAATAGTGATGAACTCCAAAGGTGCTCTGACTCGATGGTGACTGGGAGTTTCTTCCCATGTGAAAAGTGAAGAAGAACCAAGAGCTGAGAGGGACCCAGCTGAAGTCCTGTGACCTTTGGGGAATGGAAAGACAAGGCCGCAAGGCCGCAAGGCCAGAGTTCTAGCTCATCTTCTTAGGTTCTAAAAGAACCACTGACTGACTGAGGCGAGTCATGAAGATGAATTCCAGGGTTGAGTGGAAATGTCTGGCTCTTTGTGGTCAAGAGCCACAGCTCTGAATGTTGTGGCCTGTCGGGCCCGCCGGACACGTCCTGTGCCGGCTCAGGCTCCCCGTGGGTTCCTCCACATGGGCAGCAATCTGAGAGTTTTCCACAAGAGAGCGAAGTGAAGAGAGAGGGAGGCGATCAGTCGTTTGATGCCTTTAAAGCTCTCTGGAGGCTATGCCTCCAGGAGGTCCACGAACCAATGGTAACTTTCACCTTTGGAGGGAAAGTTTACAACTCTTTGTCTGTGAGCATGGTATTTTGCATATGTAATTTGTGATTGTTGATGGGTGTTGATGCAAAAACTAGTAAGGTTTCTTAAAACACTAATATGTTGCACAGGTATCAACATCTAATTTACACCATCTTTTAGATCATCAAAATACAAATTCAAAGAGACCAAACATGGCATAGGTGGGTTATACGATTAGTCATCTATCATAACGCATACATAAAACAGTAGAAAGACAAATACAAATACAACAGACAAAATTAAAATACAATGCAGTAATACTGTACACAATGACCTGGGTTATGCGTGATAGGAAGGTCAAAGAAAGGTTTGTCTGTGAATGAATAGGAAAGAGTCAGTTTCTATAGGCATTGTGTCTTTCCTATGGGTAAATGTAGCATGGGCAAATGTGCATTCCTCTGGGCAATAACACCTCGGATCATATAGTCGTCCTGGTAACTGAGCCCTTTTGGGGTGTTAGTTGCTTTTTGGGGGTTGTCTCCAGAGCTCCAGCATATAGCTGGCTTGTTGGGTTTAAAGACTACTTTTTAAATGTAACAATTAATGTATGTCTGATTGGTCCAGATGCTACAGCAACTTTACAGTATTAAATAGGACAATAGTGTCAGCGATGATGCTGTACAAGCAGCCCGGGTGACCAGACTTGCATAGTGGGTGCAACAGTGTACATACAAAGCCAGTGGCTGCATCTCACTAATCATTTATCAAGAGAGAGTTTTTATTCTGACATTGTATGTCACACTCCAAGCTGAGCAGTCTTGCCGCTGCTGCCAGCTGAAGTTTATATCTGTTGAGTCGATCACTGAAAGGACATTTTATACCTGTTCATTTGTGATATTTCCTGCAGCTGTTACCTTGAGGTGTTAGTCACTGACCTGCAGCTAAGCCTGTTTGCTTTAATTTCAGGTTTATTGAGATTTGCAGTGAGTTATTTATAACTCTGTCACCCGGACATGTATAGACATGCCTGTAGCTGTTGTTTCTGTTAGTCTAGTTTAATGATGCTGCTCTAGGTGTCACTTCCCTCTTTATTGAGATGCATATTACTGTTTTAAGTTTTGATGATACTTTGGTGATGTGATCTTGATATTTTCAAGCTGCTTATGCGGAACGAGCGATCATGTTCTAATGTTTATTATTGTGTATGCTTAATTATTGTTAATTATTAAATATATCTTCTTGTATTTCTTGTGCTCCAGACTAATCCCTCTACTGGCTGGAATTGATAATCTCATATCAACGTTTAAACCAATCACCGGTCTCTTCATCCTTTTTTTACTTTTGTGCTCTAACCAGCACCCAGGGGGTTCACTCGTCTTATTATAAATCCGAACCCATATGTTTGTCCACATAGACCTGACAGCGGAAGATTCAAGCGCAACAACGCATCTGTCACTATTTGCTTGGTTGTCCCCAGTTGTGCTTGAGACTTCATAAAACCCCAAGAAGGCCTTGTGGGGGATGAAATTATTTGTCAGCTTTACTTGAATTTTTGTACAAATTACTCAATATAGTTGCGTGGAACCACTTGACAGTCTTTTTTTTTTTAAGTAAGTCCAACAAATAATTTTTTTGAGTGTGCCTGACACATATGGCTTCCTATTGAGTTCCTTCAATGTCCTGTGTTCAGTAATAAGCAGAGTGTGAATTGAGCTAATGATTTCCCTAATTATGCTGTTTGCAAATAGATTTCAAATTTCATTCTGGATTTTGGGGGGTGTGCAATCATGTGTACTTGTTGACAGCCATTTCTCTCTGCCAGGGTCATCTTCACATCTTACTTTCAGTAACTAGTTTAAGTTACCCTCTTCAGCTGTGTGAAATGGCCTGAAAAGCTATCACCAGCTACAAGACCCCATCTCCCACAAATGACTGCACCTCTAAAGACCCCTCTTTCAAACTTCTGAAATTTGCAGATGACACAATCACAACAACCTGGAGCTGGACATGCTCAAAACTGTAGAGATGACAGTGGACTTCAGGAGAAACCCCCTGCACTCACCCTGAAAAAAACAGCATGTGCTGGTAGGTATGTTTTGATGCTGGGATGCTGGTTAGGTATGTTTTGATGCTGGTTTAAGCTGGTCCTTTGCTGGTCTATGCTGGTCCTTAGCTGGTTTATGCTGGTCCTTGACCAGCAACATGACCAGCATGAACCAGCGAAGGACCATCATAAACCAGCATCAAAACATACCTAACCAGCATCCCAGCATCAAAACATAGCTACCAGCATATGCTGTTTTTTTCACCAGGGCTCTCACCATCATGAACAGCTCTGTGGCTGCAGTGGACTCGTTCAAGTTCCTAGGAACTAACATCTCCCAGGACATGAAGTGGGACATTCACAGTGACTCCACTGTGAAAAATGCCTAGCAGAGTTTGTACTTTCTTCATCAACTGAAAAAGTTCAACCTGCCACAGTCACTGATGACACAGTTTTACTCAGCTGTTGTTGAGTCAGTTCTGTGCTCTTCTATAACTGTCTGGTTTGGGGCAGCCAGTAAATCAGATATAAAAAGACTGCAACAGACTGTTAGGATAGCAGAAAGGATCATTGGTGTGCACCTGCCCAACCTTCAGGGCTTGTACAACTCCAGAATAAAGAAACGGGCAGGAAACATCATCAAAGACCCCTCTCACCCTGGACACAACCTGTTTGCACTTCTTCCCTCAGGCAGGTGCTACAGATCTCTAAGCACTAGAACATCTAGGCATAAAAACATTTTTTTCGATATGCCATCTTCAGCTTAAACATCTATCACATGAATCATTACCTGTGTTCTGCAATTAATTTCTGTAATGTATTCTCCATCTCTGTACGGGCTTGTTAAGTGATGACATAATGCGTCCAAGGAACGCACCAATGAACGCTGTACCATGAGCACCTTAAGAAACAACAACAAAAAAAATCCTTGTGTGTTTGCGCACACCTGGCAAATAAACCTAATTCTGATGCTGATTCTGATTCAGATGCTGATTCAGCTGCATGGCCCATAGGAGCAGCTCCCTGGCATGCCAAGAGCAGTACAGAGCCACAATTTTCATGAGACACGATCTTGATTCCTGTTGCTGTGCAGCTTTGGCTGAAGATAATCATCTACTGGTTTTATTTTTGGCAACTTTGTGTGCATTGCTTTAGACATGTTCTGCAAAGATTTGAGTTGCTTTTTTCCAGTTTCGAAAACCCATTTTGACAAATGTTGGATCTGCATTCTTGGCCAAATATTATTTTATTTTATTTTATTTTATTAATTAATTAATTAATTTATTTATTTATTTTTTAAGCCCAAAAGCTTGAGCACAGAAAAAAACATAGAATTCAGTTGACTCCTGTACTGTTGTGTAGTCAAGGAAATTCACAGTACCACTTTACTGTACACAGTACCAACATTTTGTTTGGTGAGCTACTGCACTGCAATAAAATGGTAAACAAAAAAATATCAGGGCCTGACTATTTGTTTCTCTCCCACCACACAGGTGAGCAGGTGGATAATATGAAACCACACCCATGTGATGATGTGACCCTGCTAACAAAATATTCGAAATATCTAAACACACACTTTGGCTGTGTGTGCTCATAACCTTGGATATATCCACCCTGTCAAACTGGAAATTACGTCCCTGATGTTTTTTTGTCATTCAAACTGGTAACTCAGGAAATGTAACGGGAAAAAAAACAGCCTAGTGTTTTTACTGAGAAATAATTCATTTTTAATCCCTGATGCATAGACCTAACATGAGATACTTTATTATAGCCTATTATTGCTTGTATAAATGTTTAAATATAGCGCTAGAAATGTTGTATTTAAAGGAAATAAACATTTGACGTTTGAAAAGACAATGAAATGAGTCTACTCGTGCAATAATTCAAAGAAAGAGAAGCATCGGACATAATGCAAAACATATTCAAGACATTGCTGTGACATTTATTAGGAACACCAACAGAGCAAGGAAGGTAATGTCTTCTGTTATATTAAGGACAAACTAAAAAAGTAAAACAAACCTTAACGTTTATATAGGTAAAATAGGTTTCAAATTAAAGCATCGGTGGTATCCACGTAGCCTGTTTGGTGGGGCGGCACGGGTAGATGCTGCGTTGTTTTTTTTTAATGAAAGTATTTATATATATATATATATATATATATATATATATATATATATATATATATATATATATATATATATATATATATATATACATACCGTTGCATGAAATACGCAGCAACTACAACATAAACAGAATTAAAAGTAAAGTCTTTAAGTGTATTTATTAATAGACAAATATATACTTTGTCACACGCCTGTCCTGTTTAATAGAAATTTAAAATCTGACTCGGCAAATTTGTACTCCTTATAAAGATCTAGATTCTAGATGGTCTCACAGCTGATCTTCCTGTGAGACCATACACTGTCGGAAAAAAAGTACAGTTCTGTCATTGGGGCCGTACCCCAAGGTACAAAAGTGAAAAGGCACAAATATGTATTTTTAAAGTAGTACTAATGTGTACCGTTTAGGGATAGGTAAGGTACAAAAATGGTACCTTTTCACTTTTGTACCTTAGGGTACTGCCCCAGCGACAGAACTCTGCCCTCTTTTCTGACAGTGTTCCTTGGACGAGACGATAGGAAAGACCTCAAACCCAGCCCCAACCCTGCTCCCACACCCTGTCGACCAATCATATACCTGTCGATACGCCCTTTCTCTTCCCATTTCAACAGTTGAGTCAGTCATCCCCGTGTAGGAAAAGAAGCAAAAGGATAACTAGAGCTGCAGCCGCTGAGATAAGCATGTTAATAGGAACTGGTTTTATCTTACTCTGTCTTTCTTTGTTCATGAAAGGTAAACGTTACTAGTTTTTGTTCTTGTTAAGGTTTGTTTGTTTGTTTATTTGTTTTATAGCGTGTTGTTACATGTCGTTGTTTTAGCAGATGCCATAAACTATGCCGTGGGGCCGGTGTGCCTTCAGTAAAAACAGCTATTCTTGTTAGACAAACAAGGACACTCCACTGAGTTAACATTTGAGTTTTCCCAGCAGTTGTAACCTGTGGGACGTCAGGAAAGAACCACACGAGGCAGGTCACCATCAAGTTGTGTATTATTACTTAATGAAATGGTGCAAACACGACAGATAACACACTGTGTTCTTCCAGCATATATCCACGAGTGCAGAGGCAGGACAAGGCAGGTCTTAAAGGGACCAACACCCAGACCGTTACACAGTGATGGGTGATTAGGGTTACGTAGTGTAAAATTTGATTAATATGTCAAGTTTGACTTGTACCCTATAGGCAGCCTTGTATAGCTTCTGGATCGTGAGGATAAATTAAGTTAGGGTATATTTTATTTCATATTAATTAATTAATTAATTAATGTTATTATTATTATTATCATTATCATTATTATTATTTTAAAGGTAACGTTAATATACAGATTTGTTGATTTTCTGTTAAATTGTCTCACGCAGACATATGATAGACTTTGCATCTTCTTTAAAGGGATATGGCTAAAATGATAATAATAATAATAAAAATAATAATAACCTACACCTGTAACATGTCAAACTGTACATTGACATGGCAACAATCGTTCTTTTGGGATCGGGCTATATACGAGCACAGCGACTCGCATAAAACCACATGGCTCATGAAAATGATCGCGGGCGCTTGTGTCATTCTGCAGTCTCATCCAAGCATGTCAAACCAGTTAGCCTGCTAGCAATATGCGATCCAGTGAATCTTTTATTTTTTTTTCCCCTCCTCTCTTTCGCCTGGCTAGGTCGTTGGTGCGTGGTATAATAGCTGCATATATAAGAATGATGTGCAGTGCTGGACTGGTAATCTGGCATACCGAGCAATTTCTCGATGGGCCGACGCACTTTTGGGCCGGTACATTCGGTACATATCCAGCTGACCTTTTAATGGCTAGACATAAGAGACAGTTTTGCACTTGCTGTTTTTAAGTTTTACTGAATGCAAGGCCAGTTTGTTCACTGTGTCAAACTAATCTCCCTATTTTTAACATCAAGAGTGACATGGTCATGTGAAAAATGGATGTTTCAGGGCTTCTGGTGTCTTTTGCTTCCAGTTATTTTAGCTGTACAAAAAGCTGTACAAAAAGCTATAATTTGTATTTATTATCACAATCACAAACACACACTGAACAAATGTATATTGGTTAAATATTAATCAAATTATTTTCAAAATGTGTTTCAGATGTGCTTGGTGTTAATGAAGTTAGGTCATTATCAGTGATGGAGGGAGATTCTGTCACTCTACACACTGATGTTAAAGTACAGAGGGATGATCAGATACTGTGGATGTTTGGACCTCAGGAGACTCGTATAGCTGAAATTTATAGACATACCATCAATACAGATGCCACTAATTCAATATTTGAGAAAAGACTCCAGATGGACAATCAAACTGGATCTCTGACCATCACAGACATCAGAACTGAACACACTGGACTTTATAAACTAGAGATCATCAACAGCCCAGGGACAATGGAAAAGAATTTTAAGATTTCTATTTATGGTAAGTTGAAGAATCGAATATATTTTGCATGCCCTCACAGGGCTCTAGACTAACTTTATGCACTGGTTGCATTGGTGCGCCTAACTTTTTTTCTTAGGTGCACCAGCACAAAAGTTAGGTGCACCCAATTTTTCGACCGCATTGCATTTAATCGCCATTTACAATTCATTCTTATTTTTGCATGATGATATAATGAATGGATTGTTCATTTTTAAAAGCAGATTCAGCTGATCTGCACATCCCTACACACATATATAAGCTTATAATCATTCGTGCTTTTAAGCCAAATCCACGTTATAAAGAATAACGTTAACTGACATCCGGACGTGACTCTCCGCAATCTCTGATGAAATCGGTTGGGTGTTTGAACGACTGGATCCTTGGACAAAACTTTACAGGGGTTCACCCAGTTTAAGAAATTTCTAATCGTAAAAATCTAATTATTTACATTTTTAATGTATTGTTTTGTTATAATATATTGATTCAAATTAGTAATAATAGCAATAATAATTCTTATTTTAATACTCGGCGTGCCTCCCTTGACATGCTCTTGTGTATGAACAGGCAGCAAATCTGGTGCTGGTGCGGGCGCATCAGACGCAATTATCAAACATATTCAAAAGTAAACCGGCGCCACGGTCCTTACCGTCTTTACTGGGTGATTTGATCGAATATTTGCATTTATCCACATACGATTTAATTAGAAATGGTGGCCTGTCATGATTTTGGCTAATACAGGACACTACTGAATGGTGCACATGGAATGTTTCTGTCAAAACTTTTCGAACAGGCGAACAGACACACACAAGCAAATGAAATTGTTTGCCTGATGAAAAAAAGTATTTAAAACGAGTTCACATTTTAGAAACTATAGTTAATATTTGCATCATTGTTGATTTATCTCACCCACCCGCAAAAATAATCAAAATGCATTTTTTATTACCCGACCCGCGGATATAACCGCCATCCGCGCATCACTAATTGCCGGCCATGGGCTTCCCACACTCCCTTTTTTTTGCCCTCGAACGGCTGGTCGCACCGGTGCGACGTCAGATTTTTTTAGTCGCACCATTGAGAAATTAGGTCGCACCATTGAGAAATTAGGTCGCACCCTAGAGCCCTGCCTCATCATATTCATGTCTTGGCATGTTGTTGTCCTAATTACCCATAAGGACTTTTGCTTCTGTTGAGTGACTAAGTGCAAATAAAGTTAAATGATATTTACATAGTGATACTTTTTTTGCACATTGTATACTTAAAAACAAACAGCACTGATAATATATAAGCGTCAATGGTGATATGGTAGATTCTTCTCACAAAAAGCACAATAGCCAACAGTTTTTTTTAAATAACTAAACAGCATCATTTATAGTTTATATATTTCTTTCCAGCTCATCTGCCTGTTCCTGTCATCACCAAATGCTCTTCATCATCAGTGTCCAATTGTTCACTGCTGTGTTCAGTGGTGAATGTGAGTGATGTGAGTCTCTCCTGGTACAAAGGAAACAGTTTATTATTCAACATCAGTGTGTCTGATCTCAGCATCAGTCTCTCTCTACTTCTGGAAGTGGAATATCAGGATAAAAACACCTACAGCTGTGTGCTCAAGAATCCCATCAGCAATCAGACCAAACATGTGGACATCAGTCAACTCTGTCAGACAAGTTCAGGTATGTCAGTATTACATTCACATTGGTCACATGTGCTGCGGTCCAAATCTGATCATTCTCAGTCATCCCTAGTCATGTTCATGTTATTTTACTTCTTGAACAATTTTATTGCAACCAAATTTTGACCTCAGGTAGTCCTGAGTTCAGAATAATGGTGTGCTTTTTTTTTCATGCTTCTTCAAACTAAACTGCCAGTATGAAAGACCCCTTAGACCCCATCATTGAACCGGCTGAGCCTGTTAATATCATCATGCTGGTTTATCTCTCAAATCTTTTATAGTAGCTGAACTCACTGCATTTACGGGATTTTGAGACGGCTTTCCTCCAGCACACCATGTATATTTGATTGCTGACAGTTTGAAGGAGAACACTGAACAATATATATATAAATTTTTTAATCTAGTTAATCATAGAAATGTTGAACAGATTAATTGATTATCAAAATTATCATTATCATTGTAAATAGCATTTGTTAAGATATTTAACTAGTAAGATCTGCTGGTTTTTCATCTGTGTTGAGACTCATACAGTAGACTGTTTGTGATTTATCCATTGCAGGATCCAACCAAGGATTAGGTATTGCATTTCTGCTGCTGTTTTTCCTGGTAGTTGTAGGCGTGGTGTTTTGTTGCCGAATGAAATCCAAACAAGGAAAAAAAGATGGCAAGTATTATGAAAAACCAAAAAATATATAGGGTACAACGGGGCTAAAGGCACCCCAGTGTAAAAGGCGCCTTTGATATTATTTTCATGTAAACCACTAGATGGCAAAAAAAAAAAACATAGCATAGCACTTTCCAAAACATCTGCTTTTCAAGATGCAGGTGTGTATTTGTTTGATCCTTGATGCGAACACGCAGAGCAGCGCAAAGTTGATTCTGTGCTAAATTGATCTGATATTTTATATATTTTTTGAGACAAAGGTCTTCTTTGCAATTTTCAGTTTTAAGATAATTAAAACAACAGTTTTTAAATAATGAAAGAATATGTAAAAGTATGGTATTAGGGTAAAAAGCGCCCCTGCTGTTGGGGCTAAAGGCGCACAGTAACATGATAATTAATAGGAGGCTGACTTTTCCATTTGTTGACCTGACATTGTTAGATTCAGATGGTAAATATCATATATTACGTTGGGTGTCCATCTTAGAGATAATCACCATGTTTAGAATGAAACCATCATATTTAAAAACATGATATTAACCATATCATATAATAAAATATTATTTGTCGTTGCTACTGTAAATATATATTCAATTATTATTGCATCTCCTTCAGTACTTTCAGAATGTTTACATATTAAAATAATTTTGCTTCTGTATTTTAAAATACATATTTTTTTATTAACATTACAATTATTTTAATTTTCAAAATAAGTAGAAAATAGTACAAATGTTGCTAAAGTGATTGTTTTGAACAAGTGTTAACTTAGACATTATCTAAAAATCATTATTTTTAACCGTGTGTGGGGTAAAAGGCCCTCTCTTGCCACCTCATAAGATATTTAAACAAAATAAACAAGTTGAATTATTTATTTTCACACAAACTCTGTTGCTCCATTAGTGGTCAGTACAACATATTTCTGCAATTATACATTTTAGGTGCAGTGAATAGCACTTTTTTTTGTTAAGGTGGACCTTTAGCCCTTTTGTACCCTATTTATTTTGTGCAAATGTAGTGCTCAAAAGTGCCTACAAATCTTGTAAACACAAAGTTTCATAACATTTTTTAATACTCTATAATTTATCATCAAACAGCTCCGGCCAATGAAGAAGAGGTTGCTTATACAGATGCGACATTTATTCGAGACAGAACTCCAGAAGCTGTAAGAAATTTAAGATATTTATTTATAAATACATAAATTAACAAGCACAATCTGTCATTGCACCTTTTATTATATACAGTGGGGCAAATAAGTATTTGATACACTGCCGATTTTTCCAGTAGAGCTGGGGTACTCGGACGCGAGTCCGGTCTCGAGTACAATTTTTAGCCGACTCGGACTTGTCACGGACTCGGACTCAAGCCTTTCGGACTATGAACATATGCCGAGTCCAGAGACAGCTGACGGAAATGTACAGTTCCTCGATGCATTACAATTACAAACAGTTGACTCGATGCATTATCACGAATATGATATTTAGTATTTGCATGTGTTTTAAGTCTTGTCCAGTAGGCTACTTGAAAGACGACGGGTTTATGTGCACACACACTCAAAGTGCGATCACAGAACGCGCCTCTCAGTCAGTGTGTGAATACAGAGTTCTCTTTCGCTTTTTATAGGTTCTGTTATTGCTACACATATGCTCGTCTTCGAGACTGTTCATGTAAATGAAGTCAGTTTTGTCTTAAACCTGAACAGTTGGGAGAAACACTGATGCGTCAAAATATTTAATCTGTGCGTCAGATCTTCAAGCGACAACAGCGTAAATCTGCAGCCGCCGTCTGCATCATAAATATTAATCAAACAACAAAAGAAGAAGAGAAAATCACTCACTTTTCCTGACTGAATCACTTAGTAACTTTAATAAGAATCATGTTTTAATGTATACAGTGAAGATTTTGCAGTTTTTATTTTAACATTTATTACTTCAAGAAATGTCTGTAGTCTATTTCTGTAATAGGCTTTAGATTAGATAGACCTACCTAAAAAATCTATTTTTAAAAAGATTCTATTTTTAAAAAATATTTCATTTGTATTTTTGATTAATATATTTATTTATCATTTTGTTTGTAAGTAATAGGCCTACTTGGAGTGTTTACTTGCCTTCAGTAAGCTTCAGTAAGAATGTTTTACTTAAAGTAGTTGATTAGTTTTTGCTGTAATAAAATTATTATTTTTTAAACATGGTTTCAAGCTTCAAAGAAAAATAATTTTTCTAACATCTTTGCAGTAATAGTTTTAATGGGTCCAAAACCACCTTAGGTGTGCATGGGTTTCTAATAATTCAATGGCACATCATCAGTTTTTCTTTATATAATCTAATTTATTGTAATTATTGTAACTATAAGTTCAAAATTAAAAATTAAAAATTAAAACAGGTGTGAGTTTGCTATGACTTATGGAAAGTATATGTAGGGCTTTATACACAGTGTGTACCATTGTAAAGACTAGGTTTATCTCTCACAGCCTCATTTTCATCCAAGAAAAAAAGTCATAAAACCCAAAACACACACAGCCACAATTAAAAATAAAAGAGGTGCATTTTCTGCTCTTAAGGTCCCATTCACCAAGATACCTACTCCTTTACCCCCACCCTTGAATTTATACATTTACTATATTGATGAATAATGTCAAGTCCCGCCCTATAATTTATCACATTCTAAAACTTGTTTCACATATGTCACAAGACATAAATCAGCCATAACTTCTGTTCCATGACTTTAAGTTTGCTAAGCAGAGCATGGACACTTATGAGATGTTGTGAAATCAAAAATCAAAATGGCAAGATCCACTAGAGGTTTGCTTTTCTTACATTTCAATTGACATTGCGTTTATCTAGTTGCAAAGTTTAAAAACAGGGGTGCCCAAACTCAGTTCTGGTCCTTGGTTTAGCTCCAACTTGCCTCAATACACCTGCCAGGGGGTTTCTAGTATGCCTAGTAAGAGCTTGATTAGCTGGATCAGGTGTGTCTAACTGGGGCTGGAGCTAAAATCATTAAACATTAGTATTTCCTTGGACTCGGACTCGGCCCTTTGGGACTCGGACTTGAGTCCGACTCGGCCCATTTTGGACTCAGACTCGTCTCGGATTCGATTGGTTAAAGACTCGGACTTGACTCAGACTCCTCGAACAACACTATTTTCCAGTTTTCCCACTTACAAAGAATGGTGAAATCTGTAATTTTCATCGTAGGTACACCTCAACTGTGACAAACAGAATCTAAAAATAAAATCCAGAAAATCACATTGTATGATTTTTAAATAGATTCTGTCTCTCACAGTTGAGGTGTACCTACGATGAAAATTAGATATCTCTCCATTCTTTGTAAGTGGGAAAACTTGAAAAATCAGCAGTGTATCAGACAGATTATTTGTTACATTGACTTTCTGAATCTGTGCTTTAAGCATGTGTAAAATCAGCTCTGTTCTCGACTTCCTGATATGCATCTTTTTTTTTTTTTTACAGGAGACAGATGAACACGATCAGATGGTGTAGTCAGAAGTTTGAGATAATGATCATGTAAAATGTATCATGATATAGATAATGTTGTTACAGGACAGAGCATGTTCAAATCAAATTAAATTTATTTGTATAGCGCTTTTCACAATACATATCGTTACAAAGCAACTTTACACCAAATTAACGTTTTTACAATATATGTAGTAGTAGCTTATTAGTGGTGACTATGTCAAGTTGATGTACATATGAGATGTATAGTAAAGATCAATTAATGACGTAATCAAACAGACAAAGAACACTATAAATTAGTAGCAGAATTCGGTAGTGCTGTATGTTGTTTCAGGGTTGGTATCATCTCTTCTTAAGTGTTCTGGATCTAGACTGGGGCTTGTGAATTTCTAGTTACCACGAGATGTCAATCCCATGGCAGAAACAGAGAACAAATATGAACATAATTAGCATAGCTGCTGTTCAAACTAAGCAAAGAAAAAATTGTTCAACAAGAGCTAAAACATTAATAATGAACATTTAATCAGATATAACTGCAGGAACGTTTATGAGATGCATTATTTGAATGCTTGGCTAAAAAGATGTGACTTTAATCTAGATTTAAACAGAGAGAGTGTGTCTGAACCCCAGATGTTATCTGGATGGCTGTTCCAGAGTTTAGGAGCCAAATGCAAAAAAGCTCTACCTCCTTTAGTGGACTTTGCTGTCCTAGGTACTACCAACAGTCCAGAGTTTTGCAACCTTAGGGAGCGTGATGGATTGTAGCGTGGTAGAAGACTAGTTAGGTACGCAGGAGCTAAACCGTTAAGTGCCTTATAGGTAAGAAGTACTATTTTGTAACTGATGCAGAACCTAATAGGTAGCCAGTGCAGAGACTTTAAAATTGGGGTAATATGATCATATTTTCTTGACCTGGTAAGGACTCTAGCAGCTGCATTTTGGACTCTCTGTAGCTTGTTTTTTGAAGATGCACAACAACCACCTAGTAGTGCATTACAATAGTCCAGTCTAGAGGTCATGAATGCATGAACTAGCTTTTCTGCATCAGAAACAAGTAGCATGTTTCATAGCTTGGCAGTGTTTCTAAGTTTTTGTAACATGAGAAATATGATTTTCAAAAGACAAGTTGCTGTCTAATATAACACCCAGGCTTTTGACTGGAAGTAACAGTACATCCGTCTAGTTGTAAATTTGTACGTCAAGAGATTCTGTGTACTGTTTTTAGGTCCAATAAGTAATATCTCTGTCTTATCTGAATTTAATAGAAGAAAATTATTGGTCATCCAATTTTTTACATTTTTAACACACTCGTGACTCAAACTAATCCCGTGTTTTCTAATAATATTACCAAGGGGCAGCATGTATATTGAAAATAGTAGAGGACCTAGAACAGATCCTTGTGGCACTCCATACTTTACTGGTGATAACTGAGATGACTCCCCATTTAAATAACAAAGTGGTTGCGATTGGACAGGTAGGATCTAAACCATCTTAAAGCCTGCCCTTGGATACCTGCATCATTTTGTAGTTGATCTGTTAGTATGTAATGATCTATAGTGTCGAACGCAGCACTAAGATCAAGTAAAACTAGCAATGAGATGCAGCCTTGGTCTGACGCAAGAAGCAAGTCATTAGTGATTTTAACAAGTGCAGTTTCTGTGCTGTGATGGGGCCTGAAACCTGACTGAAATTCTTCATAGATATCATTTTTTTGCAAGAATGAGCACAGTTGAGCAGATACAACTTTCTCTAAAATTTTAGACAATAAACAGAAGATTAGAAATGGGTCTGTAATTTGCCAGTTCACTAGGGTCTAGTTGTGGTTTCTTAATAAGAGGCTTAATAACCACCAGCCTGAAGGGCTGGTGACCTAAAGATAATAAAGACGTGACCTAAAGATAATAATGAGTTAGTAATATTGAGAAGCGGTTCTTCTGCCACAGGTAACAATTCTTTCAGTAATTTAGTGGGTACAGGATCTAATAGGCATGTTTTTGGTTTAGACGCAGTGTTGAGGTGTATGTCAGTATGCAGCAAAGCTCAAAACCTCAAACCTTTTTTGAGGAATTGAAATGACTGAATTTCAGCATTTTATTTTAAGTCATTTCTATAAGAATTTGATACAGTATAATACAGTATTATGGGTTTATGTGTTCAGTACTGTAGGATGCTTGATTAATTACTGTGCTAACGGTTCCCTTTTTCAGATTTTCAGGAATCAGTGTTATAATGGCTTTATCTCTGTGCTGGTAGTTACCCAGTTTTGGGACAAAAATCATCTTTCAAAACTTTCAAATGACTACCTTTAAAAAGTATCTGTCTGTTCTGGCGGAGTAATTTCGACACTCCTACAATAAGACCATTAAAACAGGTCATTTCTAATGCTGCCTACCAGTTTTTGTAAAATACCAGTTCAAAATGGTAATCTCAGATTCTTTAGATTATTTATGTCATTTATCTATATAGTGTAATCTGTGTTTGAATTTACACATTAAATATTGTAATTTATTGTAATTGGCAAGCAAAAAGTTTCTACTATGTGCATTCAGAAAGTAGTGAATGCTTCAGTCCAGGGGGCTCATTTATCAACAGTGCTTAGAAAAGGTTCTATATTTTGTCCTTATATTTACATCTATGAATTGCAAATGATGAACTTGCGCGCAGCTGTATGGTTATATCACCATCATCATCCAAATCTTTTCATTTAGAACAGAGAGCTGCAAGAACAACTTACATTTTAAAAAATCTGCAGTACCCTGACAAGAAAAATTGTGTATGTCTGCTCAGTCCCTGACATGACACTAAGCACTTTTCCATGCCAAAGACAGTTTTTACAACTGTGAGTTTGGCATGGATTTAAGCATACACACACTCTACTAAGATCAAATCTGAGTGTAAACATGCATTATAAATGAGACCCCAGCTCTGAATAATCTGAATATCTGAATAAATGTCTCCAGATTTAGTGTTAATTTAATTTGACAAACCAGTTCAGGTGATTTAATATGACTGATGGTTTGAGTTTGTCTTTACTCAAATGGTTTGTGTGTAAATGGTTTTAGAAATACGCTGAAGTCTATATTGAAGACTGCCTGTTACTTGTTTTTTTTTTGTTGTTTTTTTTTGTAGGCCTACTTGATATTTGTAGGTTTGCATATTTACTGAAAAACCATTATTAAACATTTTCTCTGCACTGATTATGTTGTCTCTTTATGCCACAGTAAAGCCCTGATGTAGAGGATTGACCAGGTGAACACCTGTTTTATTATCCATGAGTCAGCTTACATGCATTTCATTGTAATTGTCTGTTACACCACTGACAGCATAGTTGAAGCTACAGGTTTTACAGGATGTGGATTGGAATGTAAATGAGATATGGGGAAGAGCATTACATGTGGAAAAGTTTAACAGTATAAGCTTTAACAACAACAACAACAACAACAAAAACAACAAGGTTAATAATATTGTACTAAAATGAATTGGACCATAAAAAAGAAGGGTAATAAAGTAATAATAAAAAATGCATTGGTATATCACATCCTAAAATTACTAATTTCCCTTTTAACCCCCTGCCAATACTCTTGTATTTTGGGACATTCCCAAAATATATGAACATAGTCCCGCCCCTGCCCACAATCTCTACAGCACTGTGATTATCCCAAAGATGATCAAATATGTCAACCACTAATGGAATCTCATTTTCATCTTCCAGTCAAATGAGATCATCAGATTTGTCCTGCATTGATTATTAATAAAATATGTTTGACATTGGTTGGAGATCTTTCTCTAAACTGTTCTCTTCCTATCTCCAATATAGAAGGAAGAAAATCTGGTTTATCTTTAATGGGTGTTGCCCATAAGGCTATTGTTCCTCTAAACCTTTTTTTGTATTGTAGACGAAATTTTGACAGTATGCCGTTCACTGTGAACCCCACTGTTGTCATTAATAAAGAAATTAAGTTAATGTAACTTGACATTACTTAAAGTACTAAGTTTTGGCATCAAAACTTAAACAGGTGTGTTTAACTTACTCATTTGGCAGCAAAAAACGTTTTAATTAATATTTTAAGTTCTCTGAACTCAACATTTTAATTCATTTAAACGTTTCACCATGTCTCTGTTTAAAATGATTGGTCGCGCTTGAAATTCTGCTTTGACAACCGCGCTGATTGGTCGATATAAATTACTATGACACAAGGCGGGATTTTTTTTTTTGTCTTGTGCTGAATTTTGCTGAAGCAGCAGCAGGCCAGAGGCACTAGCAGAAACCATCTGACAGAAGACAAAAGTTAAATTAGTAAGTAGAGATTTAAACGCTCATATACATTTTTCTTAATTGATTTATACCTTATTCTAATGTTACGTTTTTCGTTTCACTCTAGTAGCAGCACAAGTACGCTGGCGGTAAAGCAGGTGGGAAGAGAGTCGTCCTAAAACATTCATTAGAGTGACGTTACACAGGTAGGTTAATGGTAAAATTCGCTTGGTTGCCGTTTTATTTTTGGAGTATTTTGTAGTTATAAACACGCCTGAGTTACTAACTTTCTGTAAGAACATATTAATTTCCCGTTTAATTTTTTTGGTTTCTTCCCCCAGCTGCACTTGCTGGCAGGCGATTATGAAGCAGGCGGGGACACGCATGGAGTAGTTATGAAGGCCCATGGATTACACTGGTAAGTTAATGTTTAACACGTCTGCACGTTTTGGTTTATTGTCTGTAAAAGGTTTTATTTCATACGGATGGACAAGGTATAACGTTAAATGCGTTTAGGTTAATATGAAGTTTCTGTGAGAAACCAATGTTTTATACACCGTTTTTGTGAATTTACAATAAACATGCTGTTACCGTGGCTCTAACTTCGAGTATAATTTACTCCCATGCTCACTGATATGTCCCTGTGTATTATTTGTGAGATTATATACTTTATTCTTTTGGTGTAAAATTGTGTTGCCGCTTGAAGACGTTGTAGTTTTAGGAATATCTTTGGCCAATCGTGTTTACTAAAAACCGCAGACCTGTTCCCGCCTAAAGGTTTTAAGAGGAGAGCAATGCGAGGTTGAATTAATTCGTTAATTTTAATCCCCCACCCGCATATTTTGCATGTCTCTCTTAGTTAACACACCCGAGTCAGAGAACCAGCTCGTTAGAAGTGAGCTCGTGCATTAACTGTTCTGATTGACATGGTCCGTGCATAGTGTTCACAGCAGGGGAAATCCGTTGAAGTTTACTACACTTCGGAACGTTTAACGTTATTCACATATTTGGCGCTACGCCACGGCATACAGCGTCACACACCGCTTCAAATGGAACATATCAGCTCGTTTCGAACGAAGCAAGCATATATGTTCCATTTAAATGTCATTAAAACGTGGGAGACGTGACTTTAAATCGTATCTATTTACAGATGCATTCGTCACACTTCACATTTCTCTAGTTTCATCTGTGTGAAGACGCTGTCCTTAGCTCAAATATGTGAATGAATGTTCTAAAGTGTAGTAAACTTCAACGGATTTCCCGTATATATATATATATGGTCTTTGGTGATTCATGTAATGCAGGTCAATGGTAACCATTCCTTTGAGAGTCAAAATATATACAAACAAAACTCTTTATATTTATGGCTCATGATGATACAGTGGTGTCTTATGAAATGAATCGATGCAAGAAACTGAACGGTATTTAAAAGATTGATACCTTCAATCCACAGGTGTTTCACAACAGTCTGGATCATTATTGTATATGAAATGTTGGCAATCTGAAAAGTCAATGTTCCCTATTTGATGGGTGCATATGAACATAATCTTACTTTTTACACAGGTTGCAGCATCCAGGATAGTCATGACTTTTCACAGTTTCCTAAAGTTTTAAACATTTATTTTGACATTATGCGTTCAAGACTGATGTGAATGCATTCAGGATAGTTTGCGGAGGCTGTGGATTCAGTTTCTTGCATAGACTGATCGTTTCATTTCATAAGACACCAATGTATCATCAGGAGCCACAAATACTAATTTTGTTTTGCTTGTATGTTATTTTGTTTTTTTTTGACTCTCAAAGGGACTGTTACCATTGACTTGCATTATATGAATCACCAAAGATCACAGTTTCAGTTAAAAAATCTTCTTTACTGTTCTGTTTTGTCATGTAAATATGTAGTGTACTTACGTTTGTCAATTTTATGTTATAGGTGACCTGACAGAAGAAAATGTGGAATTGTAAATACTGCATTTTTAGTTCTGAGAAAAGAGGAGAAATTCTTAAACACTATCGTCTGAAGCATGGAGGCCATACAAAGATTGTCCCTTTTCCATGCCCACACCAGGACTTTGATTTATTGTTCATCAACATGGTACCTACAACTATCCTGGATGCTGCAACCTGTGTAAAAGGTAAGATTGCATTCACATGCACATCTAAAAAATGAAAAAATGACTTTTCACAGATTCCTGAAGTTTTATATTCACTTTCTTGCATAGGCCGATCGTTTCATTTCATAAGACACCAGTGTATCAGGAACTATGAATGTTATAATTTATTACATTTTTTTTTCTTGGACTCTAAAAGGAATGGTTACCATTGACTTGCATTATGAATCAACTTTAATAAACCATAGTTTCGGTTAAAAAGAAAAAAAGTCACATCTTCGATTAACTGATAACTGAATCAACAGCAAAATTTCTGTTTTTACTGAACTATCACTTTAAAGGATTAGTTCACTTTCATAATTTACAGAAAATGTACTCACCCCCTTGTCATCCAAGATGTTCATGTCTTTATTTCCTCAGTCGTAAAGATTTTTTCCTCAGTCGTAAAGTTTTTTTTTGAGGAAAACATTTCAGGATTTCTCTCAATATAATGGATAAGTATGGCGCCCCGAAGTTTGAACTTCCAAAATGCAGTTTAAATGCAGCTTCAAAAGGCTCTAAACGATCCCAGCTGAGGAAGAAGCGTCTTATCTGGTGAAACAATCAGTTATTTTTAAAACAAATTGACAATTTATATACTTTTTAACCTCAAATGCTTGTCTTGTCTTGTCTCTGCGATGTGCATGCGTAGTCTGTGATCCAGGTCAGTACGGTTAGGGTATGTCGAAAAACTCCCATTTCGTTTGTCTTCAATGTCAAAATCGTCCTACAATGCTGTTTTACCATTTTTGGTAAAGGGCATTTGAGCTTCTTTGTGTGTTTACTTTGTAAACACTGTGTCGATACTTCTGCAGCATTGTAGGGCGATTTTTGAAGTTAGAAAACGAGATGGGCGTTTTTCAACGTACCCTAACTGTATTGACCCGGATCACAAACTACGCATGCGCATCGCAGAGACGAGACAAGACGAGCATTTGAGGTTAAAAAGTATATAAATTGTCAATTTGTTTTGAAAATAACTGATTGTTTTACCAGATAAGATGCTTCTTCCTTGGCTGGGATCATTTAGAGCCTTTTGAAGCTGCATTTAAACTGTATTTTGGAAGTTCAAACTTCTGGGCACCACACATAGCCATTATATAGAGAGAAATCCTGAAATGTTTTCCTCAAAAAACTATTTCTTCACAACTGAGGAAAGAAAGACATGAACATCTTGGATGACAAGGGGGTGAGTGCATTATCTGTTATGAAAGTGAACTAATCCTTTAAATGTGAATAATTGATGAAAATTTTCCTTTTAGGTCAACAAATTTTGTGCAACTTCGACTGGGACAAATCTGATGTTATTTTGAAAAATCTTTTCTGCATGCTATTACCTGCCCCTTCTTACATTTTTCTTTTTCAGATCTACATGGAGTTTAACAGGATTGCTGGTAAGAACCTGAAAAAGGAATTTTATGAGTCCCTTGATCGACATAGTACATGCCTCTTGGACATTTTCAGAGCCAAAAAGGGAGTTGCTGGTCAGCTCTTGATGGACCTTCTGAAGCAAACAAAGGTTAGTTAGAAGTCCCAATCATTTATTATAGATGTAATTTAAAAGTAAATTGATATTAAACCATCACTTCATAGTTGATCTCTGAGTAAATGCACTTAACTATATAAATCAGGGGTGTCAAACTCAGTGCCTGGAGGGCCGGAGCCCTGCAAAGTTTTGTTCCAACCCTGTTCCAACAAGTACTAGGCAGTTTTCAATTATGCCTGAAGGACTTGGTTAGTTGGATCAGGTGTGTTTAATTAGGGTTGCATCTAAACTCTGCAGGGCTCCATCTCTCCAACAATTGAGTTTGATTTAAATACTATTATGAATTTAATAAAAGAAACAATGTATTAATAGCAAGTGGTTGGATTTAATATAATTTAAATTTTTTCTCCACACAAGTTGTCAGAGCCAACTGAGGTCCGAACTCTTGTGCTCCAAGGACTACCTCTTGTGTTTGGAGATGACTCCCCTGCTTTCTTCAAGACATGTTTGGTAAGTATTCCATGTAGAAAAAAAATTTCAAAAAGATATATATATAAACACACACACACACTCTGTCACTCACTATATACATTTTAATCGGATGGGTTATTTCACCCAAAAATGAGAATTTTGTCATTGATTACTCACCCTCATGTCGTCCACATCCGTAAGACTTATGTTCCTCTTTGGAACACACATGAAGATATTTTAACAATATTCAAGAGGGACAAAAGGTAAGAAAGACATTAAAGTACATATTTACATGTGGCTCCAGTGGTGTAACCTAAATTTTATAAAGCAACACGCATGCTTTGTTTCCACAAAACAAACTATTAAAAATACAAATCTGCAATGCGTGTACACGAGAGTATCACAGTGCATGTGTTTTGTGTTCATGCAAGATCTGAACTGTGAACAGGCCTTGAATAATATTATTTTGTAAATAAAGTGGTAAATTTTAATTTTTTTGCTCTAAACATTTGGGCTGCTTTATAAAATTGAGTTTAAACTACTGAAGTCACATGGATTTTTTTTAAATGATTTTTTTTTAATGTCTTCCCTATAATTCTGGACCTTGAAAATATTACATTGGATCTCTGGAGAAACAGAAAACTCTTGGATTTCATTAAAAATATCTTTATCGAATGCGATTATTAGCGCGATTTGGCGTAGCTTGTCAGTGATTTACAGCTCCGTGTATTAATTGCCGCTCCAGCTGAACGCACGTGATGGCGCTTTACTACTAATCAAAGTACCGGCTTCACTGACTAAGCGCGCCTCACAACATCGTGCGATTAATCGTGCAGCCCTAGTTTGAAATATGAACGAAGGTGTTAGGGGTGTGGAACGACATGAGGGTGAGTAATGACAGAATTTTCATTTTTGGGTGATCTGTCCCTAAGTTTAAGTTGCACTGTTTGAAATGTACATGAGCTTGCAACCATGTGAATTAACTTTAATTTGATAATGTTTATTTATCTTCACTAGATGTCCGATGATCGCAGCTCGAATCTTGACGTTCCAGTGGGGATTGTAATAGTTGAAGATGGGACAACTCTTCAGCCTCTCAACTCTGCATTTGCCTCTCTCCTCATTTGGGATAGTAATTGAGGGAAAAGTGGTGGACAATCTACGTGACCTTCCTGAATCAATGTGCCTTCTGTTTGGACTAATTTATGCGTTACACTTAAATTACCCAAAGTCACTGAAGTACACATTTGAATTTATTCAACGCATTCTCCTTTCCATGGGGCAGAAAGACCTGCAGCCTAAGATACAATCCTTGGCTAACCAGCTGTTCCATTAAAATGGATAAACAAGATCAGCACATGCATTTTCATAAAAAAAAACAAAAAAAAAAAAACACTTAAGATACAGCATGGGGGGTTCTCTTTCTGTTTTGTGCTTTTCTTGTCAGCTGAGATTTAAAAAAAAAAAAAGACCTTTACATTGGAAATTAAAAACATTTTAATGTTAACAGTCAGTAAGACTTTTACCAGCAAAGTGGAAACTTGTCTTTTTTCCTTTTTCTCTAACCTTTTACTTGCAGAGAATGTAGTTTGTTCACATTCAATGACAGGACACTCAAATTTGTTGCACGATTCTGTGGAATGACAACAAACCTACCGTACAAAACACTGTGGTAGGTCCAGATTAATACCATGGTATTTATAACACACAAGGAACTGGAAAATCTCAAACCAAAAATATGAGTTTACAGTTTTGTCTCTTCTAAAAATGTGACAAAATGTCTAGATAAAAATAAGCTTACCATTTGGTTGTTAATGTGTCTTTTAAAATGTTATAATAAATAATGGGTTTACATCTAAAAACAGTTTACCGTTAAAACAATAGCTTATGTTCATGTCTTTTAAAAATGTGAGTTTACTGTTAAAAATTTGCTATTTCGTTGTTTGTGCATCTTTTAAAAATGTGAGCTTGCACTTAAAAATACCTTTTCTGTTAAAAATGAGTTCAGGTTTTCTAAAAATGTGAGCTTATGATTTTGTTCATGTCTTAAAAATGACTGAATGTGATCTTACAGATGAAAATAGGAGTTTGCTGTTAAAATGAGCTCATGATTTTGTTGTTCATGTCTTTTAAAAATGTGGGCTTACTGTTATAAGCAATGAAATGTAAATGCAGTATAATCCTAATAAAGTGGTTGATTTGGGAAAAAAACTTGTTTTAATGATTTATAAATTATTTAATACAAGTAAAGAATATATAAGCTGACAATTTGGGAAGTTTTGTCTATTAGCCCTTTTAAGTTATTTGTACTTAAACATTTAAGTTAATTCAATGAAGAGACCACATTTGGTTAACTCAATAAATCGAGTTGTCAATTTTCCATTACTCAAACGAACTGAGGGAATCACTTTCCTCAAATCATTTGAGTACTCTCAACTTATTAGGGTTTACAGTGTAGTTACTGCTTTTTTGTTTGTTGACTTTGTATATTTTGTAAAAAGTAAAACACACCAGTTTGCAATATCAAGCAGCAAAACAAGCTGTTTTATCCAGCTAAAAACAAGATGAGACTGGAAGCCAGATACATTAAATTTACAAATGGTCATGCCCACTTCTACGGAAAAATTGTGGATACAGTACACATGAATAAAGTCCTCTTCTCTGTTAATAGCAATGTAAAGGATGTTAAATGCTGCCCTCTATAGCACGGAGAGAGTCAGGACAGCAGTGTGTCCCATTAAATGAACACCATTCATTTAATCACATGCATTGTTGAATACCAACGGCACTAAAATCGAAGTGTAATTGAGAAGATTCCACTTAAGAGTGTAACAAAACAATCCTCTATTTTTGTCTGAGAATTAAAAGTAATACATAAAACAAATTAGAAATATTAGAAACAGTTTAGGAAACAGAAAATTAAAATACACTATTAGATATGTACACACATATATATAGAGAGAGAGAGACAGTTGTGTGCTTTTTTTTAACATTTGCACAAGAACAAATTGTAAAAGTAATTACAGAATTGCATATCTTAATTTACTTACGTGAATTCATTTATCCTAATAAATATTTATATTGTATAAAGGTATACTTAAGTATACATATATTACTTAAGTTTTCATTTATTGATAACATTTCCAGACTCCACAGAAACCACAATGAAGAGGAAGATATGCTTTAATAAAGTGAAGAAAAACATCAAAGACCCCTCTCAACCCGGACACAACCTGTTTGCACTTCTCCCCTCAGGCAGACACTACAGATCCCTGAGCACTAGAACATCTAGGCATAAAAACTGTTTTTCCCCCATGCCATCTCCAGCTTAAACAGCTAAAACAGGGAACATTACCTGTGTTGTGCAATTCATTTCTGTAATTTTTTTTCCATCGCTAATTATTGCCTCTTTCTCTAGTATTATGTAAATACATATGCACATATTTATTATTATTATTTTTTTTTATTTATACAGCTGTATATAGAGTAAATAATGCACAAATCTGTACATAAATCTTCTGTTCCAGATTCATACACATTATTTATTTTAGGTTTCTATTTAAATGTTTTTTCTGTTCTTATGTCAGATATGTATGTATGTATGTATGCGCATACCAGGAGCATCTTTAAAAAAAAAACACAACAAATTCCTTATAAAGCCAATTCTGATTCTGATACCATACTGACATTTGCAACACAAAAAAATCCTACATATCCTGCATCCTGCATACATCCTGCATATATTTCACTAATTTATTTTTGTAATGTACAAAGAAGTGTTTGAAATGTAATTGAAATGCAAATTTACATCGATATATGCAAAATCATACAGAAAGTTTTAACGCCTAGTTCATAATGTCTAAGGACTTGAAGGACAGCTGTTAAACTTTGCCACCTAGTGACCACATCAGTATACAATTTATGATGGTGATTGACTGTTTCCTGACTGTTGATTCATTTTCTGTTCAACTTTCATGGATATGAAGTGATCAACCAATATAGCAACAGTAGTCAAGACCACCAGAGCAGAGACGACCAATCGGATCACAGCTTCAGTAAAACTACAACACTGGGAGTAGTCTAAGAGAAAAGTGAAAACACTAAATCATTAGTGTGCTCAATACCTCATAAAATGCTTATAAACTCAAAAAAAAAAACCTAGCATATGCATCGATATACCTGAATATGGTGGACAGAGTTGAGTGATGTTGAGATGTTGAGTCTGGTTGTTGATGGGATTGTTGATCACACAGCTGTAGGTGTTTTTATCCTGATATTCCACCTCCAGAGGTAGAGAGAGACTGATGCTGAGATCAGACACACTGATGCTGGACAATAAACTGTTTCCTTTGTACCAGGAGAGAGTCACATCACTCACATTCAAAACTGAACACAGTAGTGAACATGTGGACACTGATGATGATGAATATTGTGAAGAGTTCCTGATAATTTCAGGTACGGGTAGCAGAGCTGGAAAAGATGAGGAAGATCTGGAAAGCATGATGAGATGGGACTCACCCTGATCACTTGGAGTTTGACTCTCTTCAATTTCTGTGACTGTTGTGATGAAAGTTGTCAAAACAGGTGCTTTGAAAACAAAAACAAACTAATTAAAAGAGACTACAAAATTTATGTAAGAGAAACAGACAATGTGACTCTAGTATTTAACTTACCACAGACAATAACTCTAAATATCTCTTGCAAAGTCCTTCTGGATCTGCCAATAGACACCGTATAATATCCAGAGTCAGTTAATCTGACGTTTTTGATTGTCAGAGATCCAGCCGGATGCATTGTAAGTCTATCTCTGAATCTCCCATCAGCACCAGCATATGTAGAGATGCTTTGTTTATAGACTTTAGCAATACGTGATTTACCAAACTCCCATGTTATGTCATCATTTCTCTGAATGTTAGTAAAACCAGCGTGTAGAGTGACAGAGTCTCCCTCCATAACTGATATTATCATTATTCCATTTGCTTCAACATCTGCAACATATTTATATACAAATATTTAAATACAATTATGGCTTGAGAGCCAACAGAGCTGATGGGTAAAAACATTTAATAAGTTTTAAAAAAAGGAAGTGTTGGATAAGAAATGTTTTATTCTCATTTCTAATAATAATATGATTGTAGGCATAATTTTTCACTGCATATTCATAAATCTTGCAGGTATCGCTATGCAACACAAATTCTCGATAGCATGATGACAGCCAAGAGAGATACCAGACAGCCAAGAAACTCATCAATATACACATTTATTAGAAGCATATTAAAAATATTTTTTAATACACTTACCACAAACGCATATAACACAAAACAACAAGCACCACAGGAACATATCTGAGTGACTGGTAGAGTTTAGTGGCTTTAGCAGAGCACAAAAAAACAAAAAAACAAAAAACAAAAAAAACAATCTGATAATCTTCTTGCTGTATGAGAAGGTTTCCACTAAATATGACCACACGATCAGAATCACTGGCCCCTCAACAAACGCTTAATTGCACAGAATATTATCAGACTGAAGGTTTAGTCTCAGATTGCTATCATTATACACACACACACACACACTGCAACTACTGAAACTAAAGTAACCACTTCTTGTTTTGAGCAACTTTCAAAAACAACAATGAAAGGTTGTGTGTTAATATTACTAGTGTTTGGGGCAACAGATGTGTTATATATATGGGGTCGGGACTTTTGGAATTTGAAGATCAGGGTAAATTTAACTTAGTTTATCTTCTGGGAACAAAATACAATATTTAGGCAAATATGCACACATCTTCATTCTATTCAGAAGTTTACACCGCTGGCTCTTAATGCATCGTTTTTCCTTCCGAAGCATCAGTGAGCATCAACACAGTATTAAGAATCAAGTGTATGTAAACTTCTGAACGGGGTCATTTTTATAAATTCAACTCTAATTTTCTCTCGTTGACTATATGGAAATGTCTTTCATGTGAAACACCTTATTCAGGTCAGTACTAATTAAAAAAAAAATAACATGCATTTTGTATGATCCCTCTTATTTTGGTAAACTAATTAACATTTTGCAGATTCTGCAAGGTGTATGTAAACTTTTGACCTCACCTGTTAATAAAAGTGTGTCCCACTTTCTAAATTAAATGTGAATGTAAATTAAAACACACTTCAAAATGGCAGTGGGGATTACCCCGAGGGGAAATTCTTAGGGAAGTTCACAAAATGTGTGTCTAAAAGTGAAGTGGAACGTAGACCAAGACCAATCTAGATCAGAGGTGTGGTCAAGACCAAACCAAGACCATTCAAGAGCCATACAGCAAAATTAGTAGTAAACGTTCTGCTCAAAGCATTAGCGATGAACACCCGCTGTTACAAGCAGAATCACAGAAGGAAAGAAAAACAACAGTAAAAAAGAAGAGATGAGTACAAAAACAACTACAACTGACTTCCAGCCACAGCAAGATGAAAACAACTGCAAACAAAACAACACATGGGTCAATATCACCATAGAGTGCCTTTTAACCCTCACAATATTCAAAACTTGGTCTTAATTTCCCATTCGCTTTATGTCATGTCATAAATAGTAGACACTCAAGTACTATAGAAACATATTAGCTGTGCTCCCACACATTTTTTTTTTTAATATATAATTATGGGTCATTATTCTAAGCATAAACCATAAGATATGTCAACCCTGTCATAGACATATACAAACGAATCGTTGTAACTGAAACTAAAACGATGTTTTAACTGAAAGACCTTTGCACTGGCATGTCTTAAAATGTGTCACTGCCATTGTTTTGTATCAAGGGGGCAACCAGGAATTTTTGTAGTCATCAATCTCGTGAGAAGCTGTCTTTGACACCATCCGTCACCCACCGAGCGAAGCCTCACTATTGATCTGTCACTGTCAGTGCAAGAATTTAGAGCAGCGTCTCGCTATGGTAAGAGTGCTTCAGGTGAACGATGGGCAAGTGAGACAGTCACACCACTTGACGCCGTGGCTCATTCCCATAGATATGGTGTGATGGGACAACACTCACCACCCAACGCTATCCACCGCCATCCAAGACAGCAATATCACAAGAAACTGACTACAGAGACCAATCCATCACCCACAGAGCTCTGTGATAAGAGGAGCTGCGATGTGAAGACTAACAAATCTCTGAGTTGTTGGCCAGTAGGCAGTTTTGTTTTGTTTTTTTTTTTACTACTAGCGTTTATTTTTAATGCCATTAATTTTTTTCCTTCCATATCTATATATATTCTATTGTGGTTATTTATTATGTTGTGTTAATTCATATTGTATTTATTGTATAATATTATAATCACTGTCATTTTCATGTTATTATTATATATTATATTATTTTATTGGTAATATTTAATGGATCATCTTAACTAATTATTTTGTGTATTTACTTTATTATACATTTAATATTAATCAACTGTATTACTAACATAATTTTAAATTCATATGGTAAATATCTGTTTTATTATTGTTACTGTGTTATTTTAAATTCATTTTTATCATAAATATTCTATTATTTGCTACTCTATACCTCGGATTCACAGACAAGGCATAAAAAATAAAAAATGCATGTCTAGGCTGTTTTAACTGAAAGAAACTTGCATTAGCATATCTTAAAACATCTCAGTGCCATTGTTGTGTATGAAGACGCCCACCAGTAATGTTGTAAAAGATACTCAAATGTCCTAACTGAGGTATGACCAAATCCTGGCTTAACCTGAAGGCCTAAATTGCTCCCATCACTACTACTACTTCTTTTGCTGCTGCTGCTGCTGCTGCTGTTGTTGTTGTGTAACAGTTTCTCACTCACCACAAGCCAGGAGCGGTGGCTCTTCTTCCATTAAACCGGCGAAACCGAATCCGTGAGTTGCTGGTCTCTAGTAGACCAGCAACGCACATCGCTTTGTGTACTCATGGTAGCAGCCACATCGTTTAGTCGAGCGTCTTTCCTCTCTTCTTCACAATCATCGTGTAGTCTGCAGTGGAGAGAAGATTCCCCCAGTCGGTAACACCGCACTTTCCGTTCCATTTAACTTCCATTCAGAAAGCAAGCGCGAGCAAAAAGTTTGGCGTTTGGCTGAGCTCCGAAGTTCAAGGTCGGTGAACTCTGACCTGCGAATTCTCATCACGTGAAACTGTCTGACCAACAGCAGATCGATATGTCAGCGTGACCTCGTAGCTAGTGATGAGAAAAACGAACCGAATTCTCTTTTAATGCTTAATAGTGTTTAATATGCATTAATAAAAAAAAAAAAAAAAAGAGTTGAAGTAGATTACTTTTTATGATGGGTGTCAAACTGCAATAAAGTTAAGAAATAATACTAAATGATTCTGAAGTTTATATAAACATATAAAAAGGGGAGAAGCGAACCTTTTCGAAGCTTCGCATCAGTTGAACCAAGTGCTACGCAAAATGATTCGATTGATTCAGTGATTAGAAGCGCTCGAAACACCACAAGTTTGTGAAGCCTGCTGGTCAAAAGTGCGAGTAATAGCACCACTCAACGAACATTTCAAGTCAGAACTGGATTGACACGTAGAAAATCAACGTCACATAAACGTACCACATGTACGTTCATTTGTTTCAGGGAAATAAATGTCACGAAACGAACATGGCGATACGTATTTCGCATCTTGCCAAAAAGTTCACACTGGTGCGTTTTCGTCATGACATCAGAGATGTGTTTCAGCCACAAACACTTAGAAGATCTGCTCCTGTAAGGCTTGTTTCATATTAACAGCTGCTGAAAAGCCTCTTGGTTTTATGAATATACACTTGCCAAACGTTTTCACCTCTTTTGTTATGCTGATGTATTTAAATGACCTGAAACTGCCACTCAGCACAATTCGTTGGAACAAATAACAGCATTATTCTCATTCTTACATTTTATATTTTACATATTTTGTTTGTACTAACGCATTAATATATTGTTGGGTAATATAATAAGTTGTATGTATTTTTCTATATTTCTTTGTCGACTTGATATTTTCATCAGTCTGCAAGTGAAGAAGTCAGAGTTTGTGAAAGAACACTGAGAACATGAGTGCTCCAGATTCCTGCAGATTGGAACATGAAGATCCTGAAGAACAAAGAGGTTGTCGTTTATTCTTTTTTTCTTCTTTTTTCTTATTGGAGGTAACTGACTACAAGTAATCTGGACTAATCAGATTCTAGAAATTAAGTACTTGTAATTATATTACACTCTTAAAAATAAAGGTGCTTCACAATGCCATAGAAGAACATTTTTTGTCTAAAAGGGTTCATAAAGAACCTTCAACATCTGAAGAACCTTTCTGTTTCACAAAAGGTTCTTTGTGGTGAAAGAAGGTTCTTCAGATGATAAAAAGATAAGAAAGAGATGGTTCTTTAAAGAACCTTTGACTGAATGGTTCTTTGTGGAACCAAAAATGGTTCTTCTATAGAATCACTGTGAGGAACCTTTTAAAGCACCTTTATGTTTTAGAGTGTATATTTTAAAATGGTCATAATCTGATCACAATCATTTTTTTATAGATTACATATTCACACAATAGCAGTGAATTATTCATAATTTATTGATTCTGAATTAATTCTTTTTCTCCCATAAATTTTCCTTTCTAAATATTTCACACGAGTTATTTTGATTGGTTTTATTTTAAAAAGAGTTAATGAGCTGAATCTGATATTTTTATTATTTAGTGAACTGCTTTTCATCCAGTAAAAATGTTAAATTACATCTAGAAAGTGTCAAAATCATGTCACTTCCAATGCTAATGCTAATTTAAATAATTTTTTCATTTAATTTTTCATTTTTGGTTAATTTTATGGTAAATGTAGTCATGTGGTTGATCAAAAAAATATCTTAGTAGTTTTTACCTAAAAAAACATGAAATTTGTGGATTGGAGAATGGTGGGATGGATAAAAATGAATCTTTGTTATTTTCTTATTAGACCTAATGGAAGAAAACCAGCAGAGTGAAGAACTGAGTGAGGCTGAGGAGGAACATCATCATGACAAAGCTGGAGGAAAATGCTTAAGGTCCTCACAAAGTAGTATTTTACAGAGAAGAAAAACATCTTTCACCTGCCCTCAGTGTAGAAAGAGTTTCTCAAACAAACAAAGGCTTACACTTCACAGTCCATAGTGGAGAAAAGTCAAACACATGTGATCAGTGTGGGAAGAGCTTCACGCGAAAAGTATACCTTAAAGAACACATGAACATCCACACTGGAAGGAAGCCATACACATGTGATCAATGTGGGATGAGTTTCGCCATAAAAATATACCTTTGGAAACGTGAAAATCCACACTGGAGAGAAACCACATACATGTGATCAATGTGGGGAGAGTTCAGCACGAAAAGAAAGGTACACAAGAAAGTCCACACTGGAGAGAAACCATTCTAATGCGATCAGTGCGGGAAGAGATTTGCACATTCAAACACTTTTAAATCACATCTAGCGTAGATAGTCATTCTGAAGAGAGACAATTTTACTGTGATCTGTGCGATAAAGTTTTTTTTACGGCATATACACTGAAGGCACACTTGAAAGTTCATACACAGGAGAAGCCTCAGATGTGTTCTTTGTGTGGAAAGAGTTTTAGTTATCTGGGTAATCTAAAATTGCACCAGAAAATACACCGCGGTATGAAGGATCATATGTGCTTTGATTGTGGAAAGACAGCTTCCAACCTGAAGCAGCACCGGAGAATTCGCACTAGAGAAAAACATTTGAAGTGTTCATACTGCGACAGGAGATTCATTTGGTCAGGAGATCTGAAAAAACATGAGAGGATCCACAATGGACAGAAACCTTTCACATGTGATCAGTGTGGGAAGAGTTTCACACATAGAGGAGGCCTTAGGGTTCACATGAAAATCCACACTCCAGAAACCACACATGTGATCAGTGTGGGAAGAGTTTCACATGAAAAAGAGCATTTCACTGCATCCACAAATGTATAAAATCAGCACAAAGAGATGAGATAGAGTAAAAACATACCGACTCAGCGCACAATCTGTAATTTTCTTTGTGTTTGTAATCTTGTATTGCTGATTTACTGCACTGACGCCGTAAACGTCATTTGGCGCGCTTTTGAAAATACCGCCTCGCGATGACGTCACAGACGCCGGCACGCTCACGAGTCTTCTGATGCGAGTCTCTTTTCTATATTTTCATCAATTATAGCGCTATTTGCGCGTTCTTTCTGGTGGTTGTTAAAATCATTCATGGCTATGGAAGTTGTTTGTCATACAATAACTTTGATGACACTACAATTAGTGTAAAAATGGATAGATAATATTTTCCTATCCTTCCAACATACTGAATAAATGGTCAAAATCATATTAAATTAATTATCTGAGAGCTTTGTCAAATTATCGAATTGTATCATTTTTTAGTATTGATACTATAATAGAAAATTGTGTAGTTGAATTAAAATATCTGATAATTTTAACTACAAAACATGGGATTTGTCCTTAACCTACATAGGACAGTTGGCTTGCAGAATGGATGGATGAAAATTAAACTTTTGTTATGCTGGTTTATTGATGTTTTTGTTGAAGTGAATGATATTTTTAACTGGAATACATTTAGCGCAGCAGGCAATAATGTGAGGAACATTAACCTTTGTAAAAAAAAATGTTTTGTAGTTTTGGTCTGACCACATGAATCATTAACCTGGAAAGTTCTAATAACCCTATTTCTGGTGATTTTACATAATTTTTACATTAAAAATAAATGACAAGAACAAACAGCATCAATAAAGAAGATGATTGTATTGCATTTAGTACTTACATATAAAGCCATACAATGAAAAACACATCAAAACACTCCAGGATAATTACAGTCTTTCACAATAACATCAGGTTTAATATTCAGTTGCATATAATTAATATTCAAAAGCAGCAGAAATGATAAAATAAACATAAAAATGACCTCTTAGCACCTCTGACTAACAAAGTTCCCTTTCTAAGAGTCAAAATCGCAGGTTTACTACAGACGCGCCATTATATTACACAAACAGACACGTAGGAAATGGTCCCTGTTGCTGGACTCTAGTAAGCGTAGTGTTGTTGACAGAGTTTTACTCTGGTAAAGGTTATTTTCACAACCGCTGTAGTGAAGAGGCGCCGAAACACATGACAGGCGTTCACTGCAGGAGTTCTTCCCAGGAAATGGGTTTGGAAAAGACCTCACGCTCCAGCCAGAGGTCGTAGTTCATTTGGAAGTCTTCCGGAAGGTCGATCCGCTGTCCCAGCACGCTTTGCAGGCAGTTGTCCACCGGGAGGAATTCGGGGTTGCTCTGGTTCTTATCGTAGCGGCGGCTGTTGAACCGTTCGATGTTGGCACGTAGGGCACATTCTTCTGCTTGGAAATCCCATGGGCGAGCGTCCAAGTCTGCTGTCAGAGACATGATTTGTTTAATTCTGACACTGGCAATCATTTATTGAAGACCGCTTACATTCAACACCAGATTATTCTCCTACTCACCGTTTCCGTAAGCCCAGTCATCGTTGAGGCGATGGCGCACTTTCTGGTATATTGCTGACATGGTTTTCATGTTGCTTTTCCTCCACTGACGTCCCAGATACTTTGTCTGGACTTTGAGCAGTTTGAGCACATAAAGCTGCATCATGGCCTGCTTGACCTTCAGTGCTCTCTTCAGGATTGGAGCTGATTTGAACACCACCAACATCTAAAAAAACAGCAAAATTTGGACACTCTCTCCAAGTGCAATATGTTCTTGAAAGCTCTACAATGGATTTGTGTGTGAGGGGTCTCACCATGGTCCTGGAGTGCTTCCATTTGGTAAGTTTATTAAGGATGCGCAACAGATTAATACAGGAGAACAAGTTCCTCCAGCAGAACTGATTATTATCACCAGCTTCCTGTAATCAAAACACATCAAACAGCTCAAAGACTAGCTCAGATGAGCATTAGACACATTTGGGTGTGTATTCTTCTCACCAGACTCTCAGCGGTGAGCTCTGGAAGCTCATGAATGACGCAGTGTGGGAAATCCAGAGCTGAGATACTGCCAAAGAGATATGACAGATGTTACCCATAAAGCAATAAAAAGTGCATGGAACTTGATGTTTCAGGTCATTTTGAAAATGTTTTGAGAGTCTGAAATGACTAGAGATTGACAAAGGTTCACCTGTTTTTAGCAGTGATGTAGGACATGATGTTTTGGTTGAAGAACTTCAGGATCAGCGGGATACAGTTGGCAAACACCAGATGCTGTGCCATGTACTCAAACTGCAGCAGAAAACCTGCATTTTACTATTGCACTTACGGTGCAAGCCAGACCTCACTAATTAAAATACTTTTAAATGTCTCAAATCACATTTTGTATAATATAACGATAATATAACTGGTTTGTGTGAGAGTTAGATGTAAGGTATGCTTAGGCTACAAAAAATATCTGGACAAGTTCCTCACAATCAGCTTTGAATATGTGTGTTTATATACCTGATAGACATGGTTGAGTTTGAAGTGTTTCAGCAGCAGAAGCAATATGGCTGAAATGGCTTTGACAATGATTTCTTTATGGCGATTCACATCTACGCCCAACTTCATACTCTGAAGAACCGTAGTGCTAGAGAGAGATAACAGACAGATGTTCAAACTATGCATTCTTAATGTGCAAAATTTGCAGCAAATTTTCTGTGAGCAAATAAACTCCATTGTCTACTGTCAATAGCTTAAGGATGTATGAAGAATTGCTCACACAAAAGTCACTTTGAAACCAAGCAGTTTTCTGTTGTTTAACGTGGCAAATTCACTTGACCAACTTAAAATGAGGACAATTTGTTTGGGGAACTTTTCCAATTGCATGGATTCCTACTGTACTGAGTGGATTTCACCTGTGAAATTTTGCCAAGCAATGTCTGGTGTGACCACCTGTTTTAAAAAGATACATCTATAGTACAAGATAAAAGTTTTTGAACAGTAAGATTTTTAATGATTTTAAAGAAGTCTCTTCTGCTCACCAGGCCTGCATTTATTTGATCCAAAGTATTTTTACATTACACATTATTACAAAAATTTACTATTCAGAATAACTGCTTTCTATATGAATATTTTAAAATGTAATTTATTTCTGTGATCAAAGCTAAACTTCCAGCATCATTGCTCCAGTCTTCAGTGTCACATGATCATTCAGAAATCATTCTAATGAAATAAATTCTAGAAATTAATACTTTTATTTAGCAAGGATGGTTGAAACTGATCAAAAGTGATGGTAAAGATATTTATAATGTCACAAAAGATTTATATTTCAGATAAATGCTGTTCTTCTGAACTTTCTATTCGTCAAAGAAACCTGAAAAAAATCTGGTTTAAACATAATAATAATGTTTTTTGAGCAGTGAATCAGAATATTATGATTTCTGAAGGATCATGTGCCTGGAGTAATGATGCAAAAAATTCAGCTTTAAAATTACATTTTAAAATATATTAAACTAGAAAACAGTTATTTTAAATAGTAAAAATATTTAAAAAAAAAAAAGTACAAATTTTGCTGTACTTTGTATCAAATAAATGCAGGCCTGGTGAGCAGAAGAGACTTCTTACTGTTCAAATACTTTTGACTGGTAGTGTATGAAAAGTGATAATATTCTATTCAAACATTTAGTGACATTTTAGTTTCCACTCTGACATAAAACTTGCATGGATCTATTAAAATTACTGCCCATGAAATTTTGTTGAGCAACGCTAAATGTGACTGCACCTTTAGTAAAAATACATATTTTTTTTAAAAAAAGGTAGAAAAAACAAAATTACAGGTAGTTAATTAATAACTAGTTATATAAACATAACAGCAACTAACAGAAATAAAAAACAAAACTATATAGACATAAAAAAAACTAGTAAAATGACAAAACCACAAAAAAATACCAAAAAAAAAAAAATTAAGAATATCTGATTTTAGGTACACAAATATGACAAATTTGTTACCCTGGACCACAAAACCAGTCATAAGGGTCAATTCTTTGAAATTGAGATTTATACATTATCTGTAATCTGAATAAATATGCATTCCATTGATGTATGGTTTGTTAGGATAGGACAATATTAGCTGAGATACAATTTAAAAATCTGGAATCTGAGGGTGCAAAAAAAATTGAGAAAATTTTCATGTTTACACACTCTGAAACTTTCGCCATTTTTGCATTTAAAACAAACAAACAAACAAACAACAAAAAAAAAACACATACAAAAACTGTGCAATGCCCTTAAGACTGGTTTTGTTGTCCATTTGTCAAATCTGACCAATCACAATCATGTACTGTAGAGAGAATCCATTAATATTTATAACCCAGGAGATATTTTTACAGCATCTGATGACAGGAGCTCACTGTTGCCATGGTAACCCTGTTGACTGGTGAGGGGAGTTTGTGTTTGGATACGATTCACCAATTCAGCTTCAAACACAGACTCACGTTGTTAAAAGTCAGTTGACTCAATCAGATCATTAGCTTGCAAGTTCCATTCAATAATCAATCAGTCTGACTGACAGAAAGCATGACTACATCTGCAACTGCTCTGTTTTAACAGTGTCTTACGGCATTTCCTCGGGCAGCACGTCCGCCAGGATGTTGATGGAGTCGGTCTTGGCTTTAGATGTGGGAGCAGCAGCCAAGAGAATCTTCAACAGAGCAATCTGAATACACACACAAAGCCTATCAGTATGAGAACAGCTCAAATGCAGTGGGGCTAGTGTGCAAGTGACAGTTTCTCACCATATATTGTGGTAAACTGGGTAAAATACCCTGGTATAAGAGCTCTGTGGCACACAATTCCAGCTCCTCCTCACCCTAAACACAAACACAGAGTGTGTTAAGCTCATCTTCAGACATCATATTGCAGCTCTATCAGTATAGAATAACTCACGCCAGACAGCGGGGTCTTCTGATACTCCTCTTCTTTAGAGATCTGGACCTCAGCGATGGACACATATTTGTGCTGAAATGAACACAAACTAAATGTTACAGATATATATGGATCATGTGGTAAATGTGCATAATATGCATGAGCGGGTGGAGTTATGTTAATGAGCCACAGCTTATGCAGTGCTAATTACCTGTTTGAGAGTTTTGATGCTTTCATGTATAGGTCTGGGCAAACCAACCACTGTATCCGTGTCACTGCAACACAAACGCAAACATGCATCACTGCGGCTCAAAGGAAACAAACCAAATCGAGCTTTATAAAAACACACTCACTTTCCCAGCGTGTAGCCGATGAATTTACTCCTGCTGGATTCCAGGAAGTTTTCAATATCCTTTTCCCTTTTAAGACAAAACAGAATTTGTATTTGAGAAAACCATCAAATAAACCATATCAAACGGATGAAATAGAGTTCCTACCTGACTTTCGGAGCCCACGGCAGACCCTTGGGAAAACAGACCCTCTCAGAGGGAGGATGCGGAATGGGCGGCGGCATGACCTCATCGCGCTCCAGCGGGAAAGGCTCCGCCTCCAGAGAGTTGTCATTGTCGTCGTTTTCCTCTTCGTCCTCGCGAGCGTCATCAGCTTTATATGGGTCCTTCTCGTTAAACGCGTCCAGATTGTCCTGCTTTATAAGAGCCTGAAGAAAGAAGAATTGTTTTATTTTTCCCTAAAATCCACTTATAATGTTTACACAGTGTGATCCTGGACCAAAAAAAGAGTCATAAGTAGCACGGGTGTGTTTGTAGCAATAGCCAAAAATACATTTATATGGGTCAAAATTATCGATTTTTGTTTTATGCCCAAATCATTAGGATATTAAGTAAAGATCATGTACCATGAAGATATTTTGTAAATGTCCTACCGTAAATATATTAAAACTTAATTTTTGATTAGTAATTAGTAAGAACTTCATTTGGACAAAGGCAATTTTTTCAATATTTAGATTTTTTGGCACCCTTACATTACAGATTTTCAAATAGTTGTATCTTGACTGTCCTAAATACTGTCTTATTCTAACAAACATACATCAATGGAAAGCTTATTTTAAAAAAAAATTGACACTGAGGACTGGTTTTGAGGTCCAGGGTCACAATTATAATGTTTCTGTTACTTTGTGTTCTCTCCGGGCACGTCTCTGTTGCTGCTCGATGAGGTCTGAGGCGGACGCCGGTGGGGACGCGGCTCTCATGCTCCGCACCACACGAATGCTGTCCTCCGGCAGCGGTGGGAGACCCAGTGTTGCCCGTTTACTGACTTTACTGCACTGCAGCTGCTCGAACCCTCCAAGAGTAAACTGGAATGTGACAGGAAAAACATAGAAGGAAACTATTAACACATCAATCACTTGATGAGACTCGGTCAAAAAAATGAATGTTAACTCACCAGGATGGTCTTCCATAGCAGTAGCAGGACTTTCTTCATGGGGAAATGGGGCGCGTGGCCGCTGCAGAACTTGGTGACCATCCCGAACAGCATGACGGATACGGGCTCGTGGTTATAGAGAGGAGAACCTGACAGGAAACATTTGAAACAATTCTACTCATTCATACTCAACACGTATCTTTAGATAAACTATCACATTTTAGATCAGATAGGACACATGCAGACCGAGTTCAGATTTGAAGGTTTCTCTAATGGTTCTCCACTCTGGAGTATCTGTGGGTTCTTCACGCTGGATGGTCTCCACCATCAGATACATGATGTTCAGCAACACCCTGAAAACACACACATACACAGGGTTATGGAGGAGTGGGAGTGCTTCTTAAAAATAAAACCAATTAATCAACAAACAATTTCTACATGTAAAAAAAACAAACAAACAAAAAAACAATAATAATAATAAATAATAAAAATAATATTTTTTTGATTAAAATGTATCAAATGTAACAAAATGATACATTAATTGTAGCAAAATAATAAATTAAGATCTTTTTAAACTGACAAGTAAATAGACATTTTAATCTTTTTTTGTTTAAAAACGCAGTTAAATGCAACAATAAAATGAATCACTTTACAAATTGAGTTAAACGTAACAGTAAAATAATAAATAAATTACAATTTGACAAATAGTGATATTGAAACATTTCATTTAATTCTGGTTTAGAAACATAGATTAGTATAACAAATTTCAAATTGACAAATACACGTATTTAAAAGGTTTTTAATTTAAAAATGTTATTAAATGTATTTAAATTTTACGTTTTCAAATAAACAAATACAGTAGGTACTGTAGTTAAATATAACAGTAAAACTAAAATTATTTATTAAAGTCTATAAATAAATTATAAATAGTCATTTAAAATGTTTTATGTAATTCTTGTTCAAAAATGTAGTTAAATGTAACAAAAAAAAAAAATTAAATGAATAACTAAAATAATACATAATTAAATCTTTCAAATGAACAAGTAATGTAGCTACATTTAATACAATTATTTATTTTTAAAATTAACATGTGACCCTGGACCACTTTTTTAAATTGAGATTTATACATCACCGATGAAATAAGCTTTCCATTGATGTATGGTTTGTTATGATGTTATGTTGTAACAATATTTGGCCATGATACATCTATTTCAAAATCGAAAAAAAAAAAAAAAATATATATTGAGAAAATCACCTTTAAAGTTGTCCAAATTAAGTTATTAGCAATGCATATTATTAATCAACAATTAAGTCTTGATATATTTGTGGTAGGAAATTTACAAAATAGCTTCATGGAACATGATCTTTACCTAATATCGTAATGATTTTTGACATAAAATAAAAATCAATAATTTTCCCCCATGCAATGTATTTTTGGCTAATGCTACAAATAAACCCCAGTTAATTATATGGTTATTAACAATAAAATAAATTAATATAATAAGGCTTACTTTTTTGAATTAAATGTTTAAAACATTAGCTAACTAGTGAAATGATGCATATTACCTTATTTTATAAAGCTGCATTAGCATTATCAGCTTTGAAACTTAACATTCTCTGCCCTATTACTCAACAAATAGTGTAAAGTGTGGCGTTGTACCTGAGGTCAGTGCTGTCAGCCAATGAAATGGCAGGTTTCCTGACCGCACTGCTGCATGCAGCACTGTTACTGCAAGACATTTAACACCCAGTTGAGTTACTTCAGTTTACAGATGTGAAATATGAATATTTGTGCGTGCAGTTCATCTCACTCGATCTCCATGTTAAGCAACTCCACTAGTGCAGTGAACGCTCCCACATCCAGCAGCAGGAACACATTATACCTCATCCAGTGCTGCACCTCCAGTTCTGAAGAACACTCACCGAATGTACCTGAAAATAGACAAATCAGAGCTTATTAACACTGTTTTTCCAATCTAACTGATGCATGAATAAAGATCGAAGACTGCGGTTTACCTTGAGCCATGTACAGGATGGCTCTGGCGACTTTTAAGCGGCGTTCTCTGCCGATCACATCCAGTCCGTCCAGCAGACGCATGGCATGAGCTCTGTGCTGAACCGAATCCAGTTCGGTCCATTTTTGATCAGGCACTGCAGAAACACATGAACATGATCTTTTGTAACATACTGATTTTATGTAACTATAGAACAGTCAAGGGAAAAATAAAGATCTCAACACTTACTATGAGTGTGGAAATCTTCTTCGAAGCATTTTCTGTTGAGTAGAAACTCTGGTCCCTCTGTGTAACTGTACAACTCTACAAACATACAGGATAACAAAATATCATTCTCTGCACTTTGTTAATGAAATGTGAAAGTGTTGTGATATTATTACAAAAGAAAACAGCAGTAAAAGAACCAAACTGCTCTCACCTGACAGTTCAACTGTCCATTTATCGGCATCTGAATACTCAAACTCTAGGTCAGGAGCTTCTGATAAACCCTGAGCCACAAAAGCAACACATTAGTGTGTTTATCATTCATCTGTATGTTAAATACAGTCTGAGTCCACAATTTTTTAAACACTTAAGTAGTTTTAAAATGTACACTTTGTAATAATGTCAAATTAAATACATTAAAGTACACTTTAAATAATTGTATTAATACATATAGTTATGCATTAGAAATGTGTTATTATTAATATACTTAAATACATGACATACAGGTTTTGACAGAAATGACAAAAGTATATTTTTAGTTTAGCATAAAGATTTGGCAGTAGATTTTAACAATATTTCAAACACAATAGAATAATACAGATACATATAGATTTTTTAAAGTATATTAAATCCATAATTCGTATTTAAAAGTATGCTAAGGTGTACTTTTAAGACAGATAAAAGACAGGCAGACAGATATGTTAATATTACGACATCCTGCCGTTATGTAGGGTTAAACAACCAATCAGAATAAACACAACAGAAGAAATAAATCACAGCGAATCATTAAAGGCCAATGTTAATTACATTAATCAATCATCCACTGTGCTATTTATTAATGTATCTGTTCACTAATGATCATAAGATTGGTTTAATGAATATTCAAAAGCAACTGTTGTTTAATGAGTTTTGAGATTTAGTAATTAAACGTTGTTCATGGACCATTAAAATAAAATCTTTAAAAAACGAAACTCTTTTCATATTTTGAACTATCGTTTATTTAATTAGCGCTGTGTAGTACATTTATTGATTTTATTCTTTGAATGTTGCTGATGTTTATGCTAACACTGCTGTCAAAACACACTGCAAAACTGCAAATGCACAATCAAACGGGTCTAAACAGCTTCGTTTGACTCTTACCTCCGAGTCCTTCCTCTGGTTTCTGGTGAATTCGCCTCGCATTTTATTCGGCAACATTTGGTTCTGTTTCTGTTTGTTGTTAGCACTTAGACCGACACTCTCCATCTTCACTCCACTTCCGGCTCCCGCTCCAAACTCTCGCGTTACTTACACACATCTCGCGATTCTACAGCCTGAGGCGTCAACGGCTCTTCTCCTGACGTGATGTTCCAGACGGAGTTACAGATTTAATAACGATTTATTTCTTGACCTTGATTTCATATAATTAGTTATTTTCATTCACACAGCTACTTTTCATAATATTTCAGGGTACATGACGGTATTCAAGGTTAAATAGCTAATAATAAAACAGGGCAACTAACAAAAACTACATTAGTGATCAATATTACATTAGTGAACTTTATATGATGAGAGATGAGTGTTTAAAGGCTGGGTTCAAATGTTTAGCTACACAAGCTAGTACTTTAATACAAAATATAGCCTATTTTTGTAAGTTTGTACCGCATTATAGTGATGAATATGTCATTACATTTTATTTCGCTTAACATCTAAATACCACCCTGGTGAAAAAACCAGCATATGCTGGTAGGTATGTTTTGATGCTGGTTTAAGCTGGTCCTTAGCTGGTTCATGCTGGTCCTTTGCTGGTTCATGCTGGTCCTTGACCAGCAACATGACCAGCAAAAACCAGCAAAGGACCAGCTTAAACCAGCATCAAAACCTACCAGCATTCCAGCATCAAAACATAACTACCAGCTTACTACTTTTTTTTTCACCAGGGCATGCCTAAGTGAGAAGTTTTACCTCACCCAATACAATTTTGTTGATTTGTTGTGCACCTAAGCATAAAAGAATATTCTTACAGATCGTAAGAACTAGTCTTTCCTAATAACTCAAGTTACTTCAGATGCTTTTTTTTTTTGTAATACTTTATCAAAATGTGTTTTACCATATTATCATTTCACTCTCCAACGAGAATCTGGTGCAGGAAAGACTGTGGACACCAAGTCATCCAGTACTTTGCGACAATCTGGACAGTAGAAAGCAGAACCTGTCCAGGCAAAATGCTACACTAAAGAAACAGCATAAATACAGTATGAAGAACTATTCTTAATATAAATTAACTTATATGCCCTCCAGGGGTCGCTAGAGGATCAAATCACCGTTGCCAACCCTCTGCTGGAGGCTTATGGTAATGCCAAGACTGTGAGGAATGACAACTCATCTCGTTTTGTAAGTCAGTGAGGTCAGAGGATATACATTTTTGCATTTTGTTATACATCTGCAAAAAGTTCTGAATCATTTCTATCTCCTCAGGGTAAATTCATCAGGATTCACTTCAGATCCACTGGAAAACTGGCTACAGCTGATAGTGAAACGTGTGAGTCATGGTGTTTTGAGAGAAGTATGATTTTCAAATGGGGTGACACGAACTGCATATTCAAAGTCAATGTTTTATATCAAAGATATGCTGGAAAAGTCGAGAGTAATATTCCAGTTGTCTGCTGAGAGGAGCTATTAAATCTTCTACCAGTGACACAAGCCAGAGCTGCTTCAGTTATTTTGGTGTTAAAACCCATTGAAATGTCTTATTGCCAATAACATTTAGCTTTTGCTATAAATTTAACTTACAGTCTTGGATAAAAATAGATTTAAAAGCAACAAGACACTTTAAAAATTAATAAACTCCAGGGCACTTCAAAACCAACTGATGGTCAAGTAAAGAAATAATGTATAAGCTTTAAAGTGACCAAAAACACAGTTTGCTACTTGGTGGCTTCAAAGTGGTGTCGCGATTTAGCACAAAGGGAAATGTATATAAATAATTACAATTAATTATGATTAATTATAATTACTTTTATCAGCTGCCAGTAGTAACTGTAGCAGAATCAATTTTCCATCAACTAATCTGTTCGCTCAGCGAACATTCAGTATAATCTTTATATCAACTCTAAGAAATGATATTTTCTTGGCCACAGAAAATAACTTTCTTAAAGTACCATTGCATTAGAGCATGCAGCTCGAATCGGAATCGTAAAGGGACATTAATTTGCAAGGCAGAATCAGAATCAAAACTCATGTAATTTGTGCACAATAGTTTATTAACGAAGGACTAACACAAAATGAAAATACAATGCAGTAATACTGTACACAATGACCTGGGCTATGCGTGATAGGAAGGTCAAGGAAAGGTTTGTCTGTGAATGAATGGGAAAGTAGTCATTTCCTATAGCAGTATGTTTCTGTTTTAGAGAGATTTAAGTAGGGGGAGATTCTCTCTACATACTTGCAGGTTGTAAAGTTCATCTGATCTGGCCGAGGTATTCTGGTTGCCATGGTAACCAGTGGCCTGGTGGGCCATTGGGGACATCCCGGCAGCCAGTGTTGTGGATTGGGCGAAGGGGGTCTGTGATTATTTGTTAATTTAATGAATCATTGATTCAGCGAATCAAATGAACCATTGTGTGTCTGATTGGCCCAAACGCTACAGTGGATACAGACATAAGCTTCAAAACCAAGCTCCACAATGAGCATCTTGGCCAAACCCCAACATCCCAAAGGGTCAAAATGATTAATTTACTGACATTCCAAACAGAGAATCAGTTTATATCATCCAATACAATCTTCGCTCATTCACGAACGTGAAACACTGGCCATGGATAAAGCTATATTTGAAGATCAGGCCTCTTCTGAAAAGTGCAGAGACTGAGAAAGAACTGGCCTAGATGATGAACTATGGAAAAATGAAGGAGGATGTGGAAAAAGCACTGGCCAGAAGAAGGAGATTGAAGAGAAAATGGTATCACTCCTGCAAGAGAAAAATGACCTTGACTTCAAGTAGCAGCTGTGAGTATTACAGAGTTTATTCGTCTCACAGAGTTATTTGATATAACAAATTTCATGCCATTAAATACATACATCTCAATGAATAGGAAGCTAAGAACCTCTGATGCTGAAAGCGATGTGAAGGTCTTACCAAAAACAAGTTCCAGCTCGAGGCCAAACTCAAAGAGACAACTGAGAGAATGGAGGATGAGAAGGAAATCAATGCTGAACTGACTGCCAAGGAAAGGAAACTGAAAGATGAATACTCTGAAAAGATATTGATGAACTGGAGCTCACCTTGGCAAAAATGGAGAAGGAGAAACATCCAACAGAAAATAAGGTCACTACTTTGCCATCAATGCACAGCATAACATAGCAAAGAGTAAAACGTTTGCTTCATTTAGGTGAAAAACCTGACTGAAAAGATGGCCTCCCAAAAGGAAGCAATCGCCAAACTGACAAAAGAGGAAAAAAACCCTCTAAGATGCACACCAGCAGATTCATGTTGACCTGCAAGCAGAGGAAGACAAAGTCAAAACTTTTTTAAAAATGTTTAAAAACAGAAAGGAATATTGAGATAAGTCAGCTACTCAGCAAGATTGAAGATGAGCAGTTTTTGGGATCACAGCTTCAGAAGAAGATTAAAGAACTTCAGGTAATTTTTTTTTTCTATTTGAAATCATGTATTAGATTTTATGTTTTCCAATAAACAGTATTATTTGCAATTATTCTTGCCCGTATCGAGGAGCTGGAAGAGGAAATTGAGGCCTGAGTGAGCTGCTCGTGCTAAATTGGAGAAGCAGAGACCTGATCCCTCCAGGGAGCTTGAGGAGATCAGCGAGAGGCTTGAGAAAACTGGTGGTGCCACTGCTGCCCAAATTGAGATGAATAAAAAGCGTGAAGCGGAATTTTAGAAGTTGCGGTTTTAAAGACAAGAAGAACGTGACCAGATTGCAGGATTTGGTCGACAAGCTCCAGCTGGAAGTGAAGGCCTGCAAGTGTCAGGCTGAGGAGGCTGTGAATGATGATTCTGTCAAAGCATAACCTTTCATGCTGATTAGATCGTCCTTTCAAACTTGATAGTGACAAACTCTTATAGCCAATGAGAAATTCTTTCAGCTTGTGAAATCATTTTGACCAATCTGGTTTGCTGAGGGCAGGGTTTTGGAGAAGGGGGCATGTTAACAAAATGACTTAAGTTAGCAAATACTTACTTTTGAGTCTTGATCGTACAAAATTTTATGAGTCGCTTGGTCGCAGAAAAAAAACATTCCACAGGAAGTGGCGAAGTCACTAAGATCATTAAGATCGTTGCTCTTAAAATAATACATCTTTCGAATCTGTAAAAACTCTGTTTATTTGTGTGCACTCAACGAATAACAACAAAACAATGTGCTTTTGTAAAATAATGAAAGCAAATGGTGCGCTATCTGCCATCTCGGTCTCAGTGAACGGAGTGAGCACAAAACTTCATAACTCTGGGTATTCTTGCCTTACAGACATGAAAAATATATCTATAGAGATATACAAATTCAATGAACCAACTAAGAGGGAAAAAAATATATTCTCAATCCATATAAAACATGCATACAGACGCATCATTACTGTGTTGCCGACTTCATCTCTTTAGTCAAAAACAAAGAACGTGCTAACTTATCAATAAATTATTAAAACATTAACACAGTCTCCTTGCTGTTTTCCCTGACACATTCATAATTATCTGCCGATGTGTGGTTGGCAAGCTTTTTTTGCGTGCACTTGAGCGCTTATTAGGCTATGTAGGCAATTAAAAGCTCATTTTTATGATTTATATGGTTTATTAATTAACTTGCGACTAAAGTCGACTAATTCTTAATGTAAAGGACTACTAGTCAACCAGAAAAATCTTTAGTCGAGGGCAGCCGTAGTGGATAAAGCCACTTAATGGTGCCTCTAATTCAAAGACCACAACCACAACTGTCAAAGAACTGGAAAATGTACTTTTCCCTAAAATTTAAACATAAAATCTGATATAAGTTTGCTGACATGTTATATGTCAACTATCAAATACAGAAATAGTGAAAACTACTACATAGCTAATCATGCAATCACATATTAACTAGTTTTTGGAGGGAAAAGTTAGCATTTTTGTTGTCAAAAACTTAGCAAACACAGTTAGGAAGAGAGTTAGCACATTTTCTAATACCAAATGAACTTAGCAATGAGTTATTCATGTAAACACAAGATGTGATAAGATCCTAGGATGCTAGTAGACCAATATTTGTTTTTACCCATTCAGGAGAAGCAGCGCACCACTCACCTGTCCAGGTACAGGAAGGTGCACAATGAGTTAGAGGAAGCTGAGAGCCAAGAGACTTGATGCTGTGAAGGTGAGCATCACCTGCTCTGTTTAACCTGAAACAAATACTCTGATGAGTAGATTAATAAAAGTATAAATATCGAAATATCTAAATGAAAATACACTAAATATCTTTAAAAAAAAAAGTTAAGCAAACAAAATATTTTAATTAGTGCTGGGCAACAATTAATCAAGATTAATCACATCCAAAATAAAAGTTTTTGTGTACATAATATGTGTGTAGTGTGTATATTTATTATGTATATGTATAATACACACATATGCATGTATATATTTAGAAAAATATATTGTTTATATATTATATTTCTATGTAATATAAATTAGGTATTTTGCACTCCAAACTCATACAGAATAACATTTGCAAGTGTTTGTATAAATATAAAATACATGAAATGCATGTATAAATACATTTAAATACATGTATATATTTGTATTTTAAATACATTTAAATACATGTATATATATTCAAAATATGTACTGTATGTGTGTGTGTGTGTGTGGTACAATACACACACACACACACACACATTTGTTTTTGTGAATTGTGGGGACTTTCCATAGACTTCTATAGATTTTATACTGACCAAACGATATTGTCTATCCCCTAACCCAACCCTAACCCTAAACCTAGCCCTCACAGAAAACATGTTTACATCGTTACACTTTCAGACAAACATCATTTACTATTTTTAATAATTTTTTAACATTGTGGGGACCGCAGGCCGGTCCCCACAATGTCAAAAATTTCAGGTTTTACTATCCTTGTGGGGACATTTGGTCCCCACAATGTAGCAAAAACAAGTACACACACACACACACACACATATACATATATACATATATATATATATATATATATATATATATAATAAAAAAAATCTGTTTTGCAATTTTAATTGCAATTAATCTTTGCCTCAAACTAATTTTAATAAATAAAAATCTAATTATACAAAATGAAAATAAAAAAATAAATAAAAACAATTCAAAAAATTTAAATATAAATCAATTAAAAAACATACTTTTATGAACAATAAAACATATATGAGAAAAACTGGATACAAAACGATTAATCACAATTAATCACATTCAAAATAAAAGTTTTTGTTTACATACTATATGTGTGTGTACTGTGTATATTTATTATGTATATATACAGTAAATACACATACATGTATATATTAAGGAAAATATGTTAGATTTATATATAAAATATCTATATTTATATATAAATTATATACAAGTATAAATACATATACATACAAATATCTTTTAAAATATACACGTGTGTGTTTTCATATATACATAATAAATATACACAGTACACATATAGTATGTAAACATAAACTTTCATTTTGCAGCCCTATAAAAAAAAAAATAAAAAAAATAAAAAGTTTATTTTTCTTTACAGGGCAAGGAAGCAGCCAAGTAAAAGCTCAAGCTTAGATCACCACAGGAAGTAATCATAAAATATCATTACTTGCAGTTGATTTACTGCTGTAATAAAAACCCACTGTTCTCATTTATCATCAAACACATACTGGAGTAAAAAATAAAAATCCATACCAAGTTGACGTGAAAAATATGAATGTCTTTATCTCACCAATTCTCTTATAAACATCTCCCAGAAGTGAATGACACAATATGATACAAAGTTAGCCTTTCTTGATAGATTTGTGCCATCTGTACAAAATGAAGTGATATGGAAGACCGCAGAAAGGGAGGAAAAACCCTTTCACATAGTTAACAAACATCTGCAGAACAAAATTAAAAAAACAAAAAACAAACAAAAAAAAGAATTAAAACATTCCTATTCACATCATTAAATTCATTGTAACACAGAGAAATTTTTACATAAAGACAATAGTATAAATACTCTTATTGGCATGAAATAATACTGTTAGAACGCTCATAAGCTCACATACGAACATTAAGCCGATATTCAAAGACAAGCCTGAATCAAAGTCATCCAAAGAAAGCGGCTCAATACTGATTTCATGCTCTCTTTACACTAATTCAGTAGCGCTCACTTGCATTTCAGCGTAGTTGACATAATTCAAAGTATTGCTCAAGCCATTACGATACAAAATACGTCAAGCGAAACCCTTTCAGTTCAATCCAGAAGAATCTCCACCCATTCATTTGGAAGTACAGTTGTTTTGGAAGTGTGGCCACATTAAAAGATGAAATACCACCAACTAATTTTTTTTTGTCTAAGTGGACCTTTAAAATGTTATATATAATCACTGAAAAGCAACAAAACATCTGCGATAAAATCCAAAACATTTCAATAAAAGCATGAAAGCGTTCACACTTGATACATTTCGCAAGCAATATACACACCGTATCTTTTAAATTAAATCAAAATAAATACACACCGACCCTTGGATAACATCCACGGACTCGTTAAGAAGATAAAGTCGGTCCGGCTCTAAGGGTCGACAGTCCTTCCACTAAATGTCCTAAAATCATGAAGTTTAATAGCAGTTATCATTTTTTTCCCAGCATGCAGCGGGACATCGAGACATCAGCTTGCATTCCATTTCATTAAAACACACTGGATTCGATCAAGCCAGTGTGGAATAACCATATTTACATCAGAAAAAAGTTAAAACCATTTGAGTGACTTTCTAAAGACAGAATCAGTAGAATATGTATAATAAACCCATACGGAACGCTAAAAGACGAGCACGGGCGAGTCTCACAAGAAACACCCCAAAATCAACAGAAAAACACCCCAAAACTCATGAAAAGGGTATTTGTAGGAATATTTTTTGCATTGTGACATTATTTGAATGTTTTTTAGTGCCGTCAAATCGATTAATCACAATTAATCGCAATTAATCGTGATTAATCACATCTAAAATAAGAGTTTGTGTTTACATAATATACGTGTGTGCTGTGTATACTTATATACACATATATTTATGTAAATATACACAGCGCACACACACGTTATGTAAACACAAACTTTATTTTGGATGCGATTAATCGTGATTAATCGATTTGACAGCACTAGTTTTTTTTACTACTTGAATAATCATAAATTAAGGCAGTATAACAAATGCTACTGTAAAAATATGTTTATCCCCACATTACGGCAATAGGAAAAAGTGTTGTTTTTTTCACATTACGGTAATGAAATTTTGGAGGGAAAAATGTGCTTTTAAAATCCTAATGATCCTAAAAATGTGCTTGATTTTCTTCATGTGCCATTTCCTATTCATATCTTTTGATTTTGGGGTGAAATATGAAGTTTTGCCAGGTTTCATGACATTCACCCTTATACTGTAGACATTCAATACCGTGTCTTTCTCCAGCATTCATTCAGGGTCAGTCGAATCCACGTCCAGTGCTATTGTTGGTCCTTTCGGACAAGTGCGCCAAGGCACTGTTGGGTAACAAACCAGGCAGCAGTTTGTAGACACAATATATGTCCTTAAAACATTCGACAAAAGCTCCAAATGAACACGAAACGAAATCTAAATCATCTTCTTTTTTTTCTTAACGAAGCAGTTTGCGATAATACAGCATTCTCTCTTGACAAGGAAGCTTCAAAAACCAATATTTCAACGAAAGCTGCGCGTCCCCAGCGTTTGAGCATCCACGGACGTCAGGGTTTGGCACTAAATCGAGAACGAAGCAAGACTCAAATAAACACACAATGCGAGATTGTGATAATAACCGTCAAAACTCGTGTCATGTTTCATTGTTTCGAAACAAACCAGGTCCATTCCTGTATTTGGCAAGCAAAAATACTTCACGGCAGCAGAAAGATTGTTTTTTTTTTGTACGTTTTCCAAATATAAAGGTGAAATGATTTTAAACAGTTGTTTTTTTGGATCTGCACAATGTCGGGGGTACTAAGACACGTTTTCCCATCATGCTCTGCTGTAACGGCACACAGCTGGAATGCACCTGACGATGAGACAGAGAGCTGGAAAACCAGGAGAATGTTGGGAGGGGACCGGAGCGGCGTACGGATGAGGGACAGGAACACCGAAGGCAGTGGGACTCAGATTACGATCGTAGAATGAGGTAAAGCCACAATAACTGAATCCAGACCAGAACTTGCATCGGACAGTGTAAAGAGTGAGCGCTGCCACACTCCGATGTGTTCTCCTGCCAGAAACACAGACAAACAGAGAATGTTTAGGTTAACATTCACAGCAGACTCTCCATCAACAAAGCCAAGTTGTTTTTCCTGGTTGCTAGGGTGTTGCTATGCAGTTTTAAGGTGTTCCAATTGCTATGTGGTCCCTAGGGTGTTGTGAGTGGTTGCCAAGATGTTGCCATGTGATTGCTAGAATGTTCTGGTGGTTGCAAGGACATTGCTATGCAGTTGCTAGGGTGTTTTGGGTCGTTACTTCCATTAGAGTTGGTCGTATTGCTTAGGATGTCACTATGTGGTTGCTAGGGTGATTTAGGTGGTCGCAAAGGTGTTGCTTTGTGCTTGCTTGAGTGTTCTTGGTAGTTGCTAGGATGTCTTGTGAGGTTGTAAAGGTGTTGGGTGGTTACCCAGATGTGGTTCCTTAAGAGCCTTTGTAGTTGCTTAGGTGGTCACTATGTGGTTGCTAGGGTGGTTTAGGTTGTTGCCAGGATGTTGCTATGAGATTGTTTGAGTGTTCTTAGTAGTTGCTAGGATTTCTGCATGGAATTGCTAGGGGTGTTTTGGGTGGTTAACCAGATGTGGTTCCTTGAGAGTATTCTTTGTAGTTGCTTAGGGCATCACCATGTGGTTGCTAGGGTGTTCTAGGTGGTTGCCAGGATGTTGCTATGTGCTTGTTTGAGTGTTCTTGGTAGTTGCTAAGGTGTTTACATAAAGTTGTCAAGGTGTTTTGGGTGGTCAGACAGATGTGGTTCCTTGTCAGTTCTTCGTAGTTGCTTAGGGCATCACTATGCGGTTTCTAGGGTGTTCTAGGTGGTTGTGAGGATGTTGCTATGTGGTTGTTCAAGTGTTTTTGTAGTTGTCAGAGTGCTTCGGGTTGTTACACAGATGTAGTTGCTGGTGAAATTCCCTTTGGAATTGCTTTAGGGCGCCACCACAGCGGTTGCTTGGGTGTTATAGGTGGTTGCCAGGATGTTGCTATGTGCTTATGTGAGTCTTCTTGGTAGTTGCTAGGATGTATCCATGAGGTTTCTATGGTGTTTTGGGTGGTTAACCAAATGTGACTACTTGAGAGTTATGTGGCTGCTTAGGGAGTCAATATGCAGTTGCTTGGGTGTTTTAGGTGGTTGCTAGGATGTTGCTACATGGTTGTTCAAGTGTTTTTGGTATTGCTAGGATGGCTGTATGCAGTTGTTAGGGTGTTTTGGGTGGTTACCCAGATGTGGTTCTGTGGGAGTTCTTGGTTGTTGCTTAGAGCATTACTATTCAGTTGCTATGGGTGTTCTAGGTGGTTGCCAGGATGTTGCTGTGTTGTAGTTGCTTAGGATGTCACTATGTGGTTGTTCGAGTGTTCTTGGTAGTTTCCAGGATGTCTGCATGCAGTTGCTAGGGTGTTTTGGATGGTTACCCAGATATGACTGCTTGAGAGTTTTTGGTAGTTGCTTAGGGCATCACTGCAGTTGGTAGGGTGTTCTAGGTAGTTGGCAGAATGTTTCTATGTAGTTGCTTAAGTGTTCTGTGTGCTTGCTGGGTGGTTGCTATGTGGTTTGTTCTGGGTCACTGGTAGCATGTTACTATGCCGTTGCTGAAGTGTTCTTTGCATTTTCAGGAAAACATGCATTTTTTAGGATGTTCTGGGTGGTTTCCAGGACTTTGCTGTGTGGTTGCTAGGGTGTTCTGGGTGGTTGTCAGGATGTTGCTATGTGGCTTCTAAGTTATTCTAGATAGTTGACAGCACATTCCTATGCAATCACTTGAATGCTCTGTTTGGTTGCCAGGATGTCATGTGGTTGTTGGTAGTTACTTAGAATGTCACTAAGTGGTCGCTAAAGCATTCTAGGTGGTTGCCAGGATGTTGCTATGTGGTTGTTTGAGTTTTCTTGGTAGTTTCTGGGATGTCTACATGCAGTTGCTAAGATGCTTTGGGTGGTTACCAAGATGTGGTTGCTTAAGAGTTTTAGGTAGTTGCTTGGGACATCACTATGCAGTTGCTAGGGTGTTCTAGTGTGGTTGCCGGGGTGTTACTATGTGATTGCTTGAGTGTTCTTGGCAGTTGTTAAAACGATGTTATGCATTTTCTAGAGACACTTCTGTGCGATATGGATGGTTTGCACGATGCTGCTATGCAGTTGCTTGAGTGTTCTGAGTGGCTGCCAAGAAGCTGCTCTGCAGTTGTTAGGGTGTTCTGAATGGTCGACAGGACATATTTATATGATTCCTCAAGTGTTCTGGGTGATTGCCAGGATGTTGCTATGTGGTTAATAGGTGCTCTGGGTGGTTGCCAGGAATTTGCTATTCGGTTGCTAGGGTGTTCTGGGTAGTTGGCAGGACATTAGTATGTGATTACATGAGTTTTCTAAGTAATCACCAGGATGTTGCTGTGCGTCTGAGTGCGACTTTACTATGTGATTGCTTTGAGAGCTTTGGCTGTTTGACCATGTGGCTGCTGGGGTGTTGTGGGCAGTTGCCAGTAGGGTACAATGTTGCTGCTAGGCTCTTCTGGGTGGTTGCCAGGATGTTGCTATGTGATTGCACAAGTCTTCTGGATGAATGTTGTCTACAAAATATCAATTATAGAACCAAACAAACTGATCAGAGCAACAGACAGCACGTCACCTCTGAGTTATAGTCAAAGCATTTGTCAGGTCCTTTCCGATAGCGTGCAGAGTTTAACACCTCACACGGGTTTTCTTCTTGAGCTGGAGAAGACAAATTAAGGAAACGCCACAAGCTCCATCTGTCATCCATCCATCAATCAAGCACAGATGACAGCTGAGAACACAGTATTTCAAAGATAAAAGCAGATCTGTGAATGTTGCGGGATTATGGGAAGGAAGGATACACTTTGTTCTGACAGGTAGGAGTTTCTCGATCTCACAAGAGCTGCAGGGCAGCGTCTCCGCCACCACAAACAACAGATTTGTGTTTTCTATACGCTTGGCGTGGAACAACCTGACAGAAAGAGAGATTGTGTTAAGAAAAGTGAGTGTTAAAATGCACAAAAAACTATTCAGACACACACACAAACAAACCTGGAGCAGTTCCCACAATCCTGCAGCACGTTGAAGGAATTGGTGGTGTTGGTGAAGTAGAACTGACTGTGAACCGTCACACAGCTGCTGCTCCCTTTAGTGTCTGAACTCTCAGCCCAGACGTCTTCTAAAAGACACAATTGTGCATAATGCAATCCCAGAAAGCTCATTTATAAATATATTTTATGAAGCATCACTAGAGAATGTCTAATTAAAATTTATGAGCAGTGTATTTATTGAGCTTTGGAGAATTGGCTCAATAGTTTAGCGGCGCGTTAATGTTGTTTGTGTGATTGTGCACTGTTGCATTATGGTTAGTATGCTATTCTGGAAGGTCCTGATGAAAAAAAGTCACCATGAAATCAAAAACTGCAATGGTATTGTATTACAATTTTTACACAGTGTTAAAATATTCATTATATGTGATTTCACATGATTTTTTTTCCACGGTTGAGACAACATACAATCTGAGGTTCATTCATGTGTATTTCATGCTATAACTTGCAAAGAATGATTAACATTCGAGCTCCTACAACTGAGGTGCTACAGTGATCTGTCACATTAAAGAGCCTTAAAAATGATATTTATTGTTTGAATTTCTTTAAAAAATGACCAAATTTGGAAGCTGAGACTTTAATAAAAGTAACCTGCTCTGTCTTGTCTGTCTGTGTGTTGTCAGTGTCCTCTTTGCTCTGCAATGTATTTTGCACCCAGCACATGAACAGATCATCGCTTTCTCTTTACTACTAGTTGTAGCACGAAATAAACATGAGTGAACATTAGTGTTATGCTGTCTCAACTGCGAAAACACAACAATACAACATAGTCAATTGACATTTATCTTACTCTCCTGTTTGAGTGTTTGTTTGTCAGACAAAATGGTTGATTTGGTGTTATGATTAGTCAGATCGCCAATCAATCAAACTCCAGGCGAAGGTTGAAATCCCGCCAGAAGCTGTTTCACTCAGATAAACGTCACAATAGGGAAAAACAACTATTGCAACTTCCGTTTCATGCTGACTTTAAACTAGCCTAAGCTGGTCTTCCTAAGCTGGTTTCCCAGTCTTAACAGCTGAAGAGTGGTCTATAAAACCAGAAAAAGAAGGCAGGAAGATGTGTCAAACCTGTCGTGAACCAGCTGCTATAGATAAGTCCATAAAGGAACTGTTGCAGAATAGACCTGAAAGAAAACAATGACATTAACATACAAGTATCTAAATAATATAACTGATTTATGAAACCAGAGATGTCTGATGTTGGAAATTTCATACAGGGGATGTTTTAGCAACATAGTGCAGATGTACTCACCACGCCGCTGCTGACGTCCACCAGGCCAGGCTGAGAAAATCAGCAATGGATGGCTATAGAGAATAAAAACACTTTTCATTTAAAAATACTTCTGTATTTTGTAATTTAAAGGACTGTAGTATCATGTGATGGTTCTCCATGAACTAATCGGTTTCTCACCACGTAGAATCCTCTGTGCGCGGCTCCCGTGTGGCTGCTGGCTGTCGGCTCGCAGGCTGACTGATACTGGAAGGTCTGATGACGGGCGTAGATCGAGTTGTTGTAGAGTGCGAACATCAGGTAGGGGTCAACCTCGCCGAAGAACAAACCCACCTGAGACAGATGTGGACATAAAGACAAACTCAGAATGGCAGACTGATATGATTTTAATTGTTAATTGTTAAAAAATAGGAAAAAAATCTGATCATCCAACCTTTTTCCAGTGATCTCTCTGATTGGACATCACCAGGAAACCTCCGTCATCGATCAGGTAACAGAGCAAATCCTAAAACGTATAATAATATCTACATTCAAGACCAGAACTACTAACACGATGGTCAGTAATCATGCAGAATTATTGTGTGCAGGTTCTCTCACATCGCTGTTCACTTCACAGTCCATCTCACAGGATCTGGAAGGGCCGCACTGCACAACACAAACAGGAAGTTACGATATCTCACCACACTCGTGCCAGTACAAATGAACATAATGTTAGAAGACAATGTTTTTCTTCCACAACTCTTTTTCCAAACAATCGTACCTTATGTGCAGCCTGTCTGCTGTCTGATACGTTGCTAGCGAGGATCTTGAACTTGTCAACCCAGGCCTCCAAATCCAGCTTAACGCCGACCACTAAAAACAGGAACACAAGATTAAAAACCGTCCGAGACAGACCACATAATTGCTTCTAAAGAAATGCTTGCTGGTTGATCAGAGAGGAAAGAAAATAAACAAGCTGTTTGCAGAGAAACACACCTGCAGGCCTCATTGTTTTGCCACTGATCACGACCTCCACGGCGGTGGTGACCAAAATTCCCACAGTGCCGTTCTCTGTGATTAACAGATCATCCATAGCTAGACACAAACATGAGAGACATTAAAATAGTGGGAAACTTTCATACAGGACTAAACATCACACATATTAATGTGTAAAGCCAACATGAGCTCAAAATTGGAGTGCACGGTTTTGGTCTGAAGTACCAGAAGTGTCTACAAGGACATTTGTGTGTCTCAAAAAACATGGCCACCACTGGCGGACGATTTTTGAGCACCTGTTAGACAAGGTTAATGGAGGCCGATTGGAATGAAACTCGGTGGGACTGTTCATCTCATGGCCCCAAAGGTCTGAGAGAAATTTGAAAGAAATCAGCCACCTGGGGGCGAAATCACATTTTTGTCCTCATTCCGGACAACTTTGCATCTGGAACCACTGCTGTCAATCGAATTGTTTGTTCAATGATAGAGAGGATGTAAAAAACCTACCGACAAAGTCTCTAGACTCCCTAGGCCAATAATTAAAAACTATGAAAAAAAAGTTGAAATTCACCCTTTGGGAAGCTATAATGGGGTTGTTTAGAAAACTGGCCTATCTACATTTCCCCAAAACCCTATAAAGCCTAAAGGAAAACTCAAAACTTCACGAAAGCTAAGCATATGCGACAGGTGATTCTAAACTAGCATGCAAAGTTTTAATGGGATTGGACCACAGCTGGCGCTATACTGGTCATATATATTAAAAACATCATATTTCTATGGTAAATTACCTGGATTTGCCAATAATGCTTTCTTGATCATTGAATTAAGGTGGTTTAACCCCCGTAATCACTACTTGCAGTTATATTTATTATAGTAATTGAAAAATAGATGTATTTATAATGAATGCTTAAATATTTCTTAATCAATATTGTAATATTTAATTAGAGCTGTAATATTTAATAATCATTGCTCTAATTTTTAGTAATTTATATTTTATTATTGAATTAGAGCTTAATAAATAGTAATGAATGCTGTAATATTTAGCAATCAGTGCTGTTATATTTAGTTAAATGATGATGGTGATGATGCAATGATGCAAATTAAAAATATTTTTAAAAAATGCATAAATAGATGATCAAAGAAAATATAATTCGTAACATCATTCGATATAGCTCTTGTTAAATTTTCCAGTGGACTTCATCAGTGCTCATCAGTGACTAATTCGATTATTGTTTGATTTGGATGAGGACTCACAGGTTCGTGTTGGCGCTCGAAAGATGTAGCCTTTGTTGTCCAGAGTGCGACGGTAGAAGTTTGAGTTTAGAGGTTCAGGGTCTTCATCCCATGATTCAGCAGCTCTGAAACATACACATATATGACGATATATGATGAATTGTAATTATAAATGAGTGTACGTTAGCCCAGTCAGAAGCTCCGTCACTCACATGTTGGGGTAAACGCGCGTGACGCCTCCATTGGTGGACGCGAACAGGGCCAGGAAGCCGTACCTGCAGAGAACAGACTGTCCAATCAACAGTTGAATCCACTTAATACAGTAAATCAACAGACTCTGTTGGAAGGGGTCTTACGTGTTAAGATCTTTGTTCTGCCAAACGCGCGAGGCAAGCTGCCAGAGGATCCCAGAATCCAAAATCAGGTTATGAATGAGACCCTGATCACCTGTAACCACGATTGGAGACAAAAGCTAAATTCAGCCTTGTGAGGCATCTTCACATTTCAGATGGCGAAAATATAAAATGATTAAATTATTAAAATTTAATTTTAAGCTCATGATGATTCATTAATTCATTATGACTGCTGTAATTAGTTTTTGCCAATATAATACTGTTATTTAATCATGGGTGATAAAAAAATAATATAAAATCAGCTCTGTAATACATAATTATAAAAGATAAAAAATTTCGCAATCAATACTGCATAAAAATAATTCCATTTAATTGCGAAAATCAATGGTTTAATATGTATTAATGCCTAAAGCTGTAATATCAATTTTGTAATATTGCTAAACATTTAATTATAGCTGTAATATGCTGTAATGAAAGTTAAAATATTTTTCAATCAATGTTGGAATATTTTGTTAGAAATAAATGTTTAGTAATATTTATTAATCAATACTGTAATATTTACCTAGAGCTCTATATTCCATCAGAGCCCCCCAAACATGCTGCTATATTATTTTATTATATATTATGTTATGTTTAATATCAAGCACTTAATACTCAATTATTATTCCTGTAACACGTACAGTGCTGGTGTCGTCCTCTGAGCTGGAGGTGAATGTTACTTACAGTCTTCAGATTCAGGTGAGATCTCCACCATCAGAGACAGGAAGTCCGCCAGGAACTGTGTGTTATTCTCAGCCATCTGCAGACGCTTGCAGTATTCTCTATATATAGGGAGAGAAAGAATGAGAGAGAAAGTGGATGACTATCTACACAAAACACAATATCTCAAATATTTAACAGAGAAAATAGCATAACGGATGCATATATGTATGTACCTGGGAGCTAGAAACACATGACCAGCTGACTCAAACGAGTTCGGCAACAGAGACTGTAAATCTGAGAGAAACGCAGGAGAGATGATTTATTATATGAAACATCAAGATCACTAATCTGACACTAAACATCATCCATATTAAATAAAAAGACTCACACTGCAGCTGTAGCATAACATCGCTCAGATCAGCCTGGATGTAATATTCACTGTACGGAGGAAGTACCAGTCCCAGACTGCAGGGGGCGGCGCATGAAAATTAAATAGTTAGCATGTTCAACGTCACACTGGATGATCTGAACAGTTGAATCACCTCGTACCTGTAATCAGTGTCGTTAATGGGCGTCCAGGTGTACATACGCGTGACGTCGTCAATGTAGCGCTGCAGGACAACATTTCATTATCAGACCTTGTCGTGCAAAAATTATAACCTTTTTAGACATTTACTCACCCTCAGACCTTCCAAGATGTTGATGAGTTTGCTTCTGTTTTAGAACAGATTTGGGGAAATGTAGCATTGCATCACTTGCTCACCAATGAATCTTCTGCAGTGAATGGGTGCCGTCAGAATGAGAGTCCAAACAGCTGATTAACACATCACAATAATCCACAAGTAATCCACACCACTCCAGTCCATCAGTTATCATCTTGTGAAGCAAAATGTACCATGTTTGTAAGAAACAAATCTGTCATTAAAGCATTTTAAATTTAAACTTCTGGCCAAAATACCAGCCCGTAATCCATAATAACACTTTCTGTAGTGAAAAAGTCCATCTCTTGTTGCCCTCTAACATCAAAATCCATCTTATTTTATGACTGTTTTTAACAGTTTTTCGAGTTTCGAGCTTGATTTGTGCATATTTCTCTCCTGATTTAGATTAAACAACTTTTTCCACTGGAGAAAGTAATATTATGAATATAGTACTCATATTTCAGCCAGAAGTAACCCAGCTAACAGGGAATGTTCCCACAACTTTCATTAACATTTTTTCAAAGGTATTTAAAGGTTAAGGACAGAACATTCTTAAAATAATGTTTATAGGATGTTTCAATAATACCGTTAATAATTGTTGATTTACATTCTCGTAACATTAAGAGAAAATGTTCTTATAACAACCTCTGTTTTTTAATTTTTATTTTTTGTTATTTGTACACAATTTAGGTCCTTGTAGAAAATGTTCTTAGAACAACATTCTCTAAACATTCTTTTGATGTTATTTGTATACGAGCAAGGTTCTCGTAATGGTAAGAGTAAACATTCTTAGAACAAAAATCTCTAAATGGTCTTTTGATGTTATTTGTACATGACTACGGTTCTCATAATGGTAGGAGAAAACGTTCTTAGAACAACATTCTCTAAATGTTCTTTTTTTTAAGTTATATTATGGAGCTTTTTTGTGCCTTTAATGGACAGGACAGTAGAGGGAGTGGGAGCAGCAAAGGACCTTGAGACAGGATTCGAACTCGGGTCACTGTAAGCACAAATGTGTTATATGTTAGTGCACTAACCACAAGGCTATTGGTGCAGACTCTCTAAACGTTCTTTTGATGTTATTTGTATACAACTAAGGTTCTCATAATGGTAAGAGAAAATGTTTTTAGAACAACATTTTCGGAACGTTCTTTTTGATGTTATTTGTACACGGCTGAGGTTCCTGTAGAACAACATTCTTGGAACTTTTGATGTTATTTGTACACAATTGAGGTTCTTGTAATGGTAAGAGAAAACTGTCATAGAACAACACACTCTGAATGTTTTGATGTTATTTGTATATGATTGAGGTTCTCTTAATGGTAAGAAATAATGTTTTTAGAACAACATTCTCAGAATGTTTTTTTATGTTATTTGATCATGATCAAGGTTCTTGTAATGGTAAGAGAACTTAATTGATTACATTTGTATCTCTGAATTTTGTTTATTTCTTCTTAACCGCATTAACACACATTGGGGGAAGGCCAATTTCACATCTTCAATTAACCTCACCTGCATCTTTTTCTTGGACTGTGGGAAGACACCGGATAAAACCCACACTGACACATGGAGAATATCCAAACTTCACTCAGAAAGACCTCTTGACCCAGCCTTGAACCAGGTACCTTCTTAATGTGAGTTTTCATAACGTCGTTTCATAACGTTTTTATAACTTAGTGGGAGTTTTAGCAAAACATTCTTGTAACACATTTTTGTTAGCTGGGAATGCTTTGAAGTGGATTTGTTTCTTACAAACAAGTAGCTTCACAAGATGTTAACTAATGGACTGGAGTGGTGTGAATTACTTGTGTATTATTGTGATACACTCTATGGGCTCTCATTTTGACGGCACCCATTCACATAGATGAGCAAGTGATGTAATGTTAAATTTCTTCAAATCTGCTCTGATGAAGAAACAAGCTCATCTACATCTTGTATGGCCTGAGGGTGAGTACATTTTCAACTAATTAAAATTTTTGTGTGAACTATTTCTTAAAGTATTTCAAATGAGTTTTAACAATGAAATTTATGTAGATGCCACAATTTTTATGCAAACACTTGAATAAATTTGTGCTTGTTTTAACATCAACATTAAACTATATACATGTTACATATTCAGTCTGTAATGAAATTATGCAAATTGGGATACATATCAGTCATACACATGTAGATCAGAAGTTTGAATCTGTGATTTTGAGCCATTTATAGAAAGTCATGTCCCAGATATCACACATGTCCTAGTTTCATCTACCACATTAACTGCACACACACTTGCCTCGTCCATCGATTTAATTAGTGTTTTGATCGTCATCTCTCCCGATCGGCCGTCAATCATTTGCCGGCGAATCTAGAAAAGACAGAAAGCAGATGTTACAACTTATCCATGAGCTCCTGCTGATTTAACAGAAATGATCAGACAACTGATTCAGCTGACCGTCATATTTAACACATGAAGTGAGTGTGCCGGTGCCGCCCACACACTGAAAACAATGATTCATTTGTTATGAACAACAGAGAAAGAGTTCAACAAGGACAATCGGGACTTCAGGGGAGTGAAGACTGTACCTCCTGTTTGCTGCTGTCTTCTACTTCTGCATCCAGGAAGTCCAGCGTCACAGGCTCTGGCAAATCCTCCTCCTAATACCAGACAAACATCAGGATAAATCAGGGTTATTACCATTAAGTAAAACTGGAAAAAAAAATACAAAAATATATAAATACAAAAATACAAAAATACATTTAATTAACACAAATTACATTATATCAATTTATAAAACACAAATAAGTGTGATTGTGGTGTAATTTCTGATAGAGCCAACTGAGAATCAGAGTCTTACTCGAGGCTGAAGGTTCGGATGCATCAGCACGTATCCATTAGGGTCAATGGCAAAGATGTATCCGTTTGCTCCCAGCTACACATAAAGAGAAAGAAGAAGAGAGTCTGTGATAATGTTTTCTGTGTTTTCTTTTTTTTTGTTTTTTTTTGTGGAGGGATAAAAGACGAGCATTAAAAAGAGTTTTTCAGTAGCCAGTGACTTATATTATTATAATATACGATATAAATCAAAGATAACAAATGAAACATTAAACATTTTTTCTTTATATTTACTTCATTAGCCACAAAATCCCCAAAAACTAAAATGTTAAAATAGCTCAAGGTAGCAATCACAGGTTTTTCAGTGCGATAGACTTCACCTTGTATTGTGGCGTGAGTCTCTTCAGCTCATCCAGATGTACGTCGACCCCCATCACTCCTAAAATCAGCTGATTCTAAACACACAAACACGTCCGTCAACGATATGAACACAAGAGCTCATTGTCAGTGCTGATCTGTCATTGACTGAGCGTCACCTGAGAGTTTCCGTCCACAGTGAGGTTGAACACCGGCATCGTCCCTGTCACCACCAGCCCCAAACCCTGTAAAATGAACCACACCACATAAACTCAATAAACTCACAATGTTTTCTGAGGCATCAGAGTATGATGAAACCAGAGCGAGCCGTATGTTTCACACACAGCGGGCGGGTCGAAGTGACTCTCACCAGCGCGTCCTGATAGACGTTGGTCCATTGCACCTGCTTGGCACTTCTTCCTGCCAGAACCATGGGGCGGCCCAACACGTCCAGATATTCCTGCCACACACATTCATTTAAGCATTTTACCTTTCATTAATACGCCATTTGTGTTTGGCAAAAATCTTATAGACACATTGATAATTAAAAAAAAAAAAAATGTTGTATTATTAGTAATGTTTGTAAAACACTTAAAACTGTAAGACAAAAAAAAAACTGTAAATTTAGTTAAAATAATCAAGGCATGTTTTCCACACTTTTTTAAAAATGAAATAACACAAGGAATAATGATATTGATTTTAATGGGGGGAAAAAAGAGTTATTATATATACTAATATAACAATACATACTATTAAACATTCATATTAACCCATATGTCTTTTTATATAAGACAAGTGTCAACCAAAGACTTCAACCATGAATATTTTTGATGCGCACAAATTTTATGAACCAAATCAGAAACAAATCGATTCCTTAAAATAAACAATTTGGACAGATTTACTGAAATTAATATATAGTGAATGTATCAATTCTCTGAATTCTGAATCATACTTGTGAACTGAGAGACTAGTGAAGTGCATACATCGTAAAAAACAAATCAGTTACAAATCAGTTCACTGAAATAAAAAGATTGGCTAAAAAACCCTTCTCAAATCAAATGTTTTCGCAAAATATTGAATTTTGTTTGAATCACACTATTAAAGCATTGGTTGCTCACAAGCTTCAGTCACAAAATAAACATTTTGTGACTGAAGCAAATGTCATATAAAACAAATCAGTTGTAAAACTTTTTTCACTAAAATGAATCAAATGTACTAACTCAATAAAAGTTGAATCAGTTTAAATCACACTATTACAGTGTATTGTTGCTCTCAAACTTGTGAGTTGTGTGAATGAACATCATGCGCATGTCGTATTAAACAAATCAGCTATGAATCAATTCACTGAAACAAACATTTTTTCACTGAAGTGAATCATATATACCAACTCAATGACATTTGAATCAGTTTGTATCACACTATGAAAGTGTTTTGTTTCTCTCAAACTTGAGATGTGAAATAACATTTTTGAGTGAAGCATGTATGTCAGGTAAAACAAATCAATTCAGATTTGTTCAAATTCTTACTCTCAAGCTTGAGTTGTGAACAACTAACATTTTTGAGTCATATAAAACAAATTAATTCTGAACCAATTCATTGAAACACTTTCCACTGAAATGAATCAAATGCACCAAATCATCTCAATAGTGTGTTTTAGTTTGAATCATACTACATATAAAGTGCTTTATCCTTTTCAAACATTTTTGATTGAAGCACATATGCTGTATAAAACAAGTCATTTACAAATTAAATCACTGAACACTCTGACTCACTCACAAAAAATAAATCAAGACATATCAGCTCAAATGTTTTTTTGCTCCTGAATTTTAAATCATTTTGAATCATACTACTCTTGCACCACATATTTGTGATTTGCAAGACATTAAAACGATCAAGGAAAAAATAGCTACATTAAAACTCAAAATCAAATGAATATTCACAATGTTGCTTCATTTCATATGGCCAACATTAATGTGTGTGTGTGTGCGCGTGTGTGTGTAACTCACCTGGGTGTTAATCCTTATAGCACAGATGGAGCGGATCTCAAAATAGTATCCTGCCGAGACAGAGAGACGCTCGATGAGATGTCACATGTAATTTCTGTATGGTTCAACATGCATCACCATATAAGTCAACTTATATGATCACAGCATGGGCAGATATTTTTGCATTTTAATACATCTCCTCCAAATGAGCATGTGTCTTACCCTTATTAGCACATGCGATCCACTGCAGTGGAGTGACATCATAATTGTGCTGCCCCACCGAGAACGTGAACACGCGGACCTGCAGAGACCATCACATATCCCACAATTACCCCGGCAAATTAGACAGGAAACGAGCGGTTTCACTGGAGGAAAGGGCTAATTATGAGGAACAAACACTTCCAGAGGACAACGACACACTAGAAATACACAACGCTCAACAGAGAATGAAGATAGAAATCATAATGTGTCATGTGAAATGGTATCGAACCGTCTTATTGGGCCAGTTGTACTGCTCAAAGATGTCCTGAGCTCTGTCCTCCCCTCCGTCAGTAAATAACATGATGATTTTATTACAATTGGCTCGAGGAACATTTGTCTTCTGCGAGAGAATGAGAAACAGAATGAGAGGACATTAGAATATTGGGTCCAAAGCAAAAGAGCAAAGAAATAAATCCTGACTTTTCTTTAATCAAATGAGCTGTCATTTTTGTTGTGGCCTGGTTTATATTTTTGCATCAAGCTAACTCCGCCCACAGTGAAATATCATTGGAGGATTTAAAAAGCAGAAATTCGATGATTATAATTTAAAGGGATAGTTCACCCAAAAATAAAAATTCAATCATTAAAGGAGAAGTCCACTTCCAAAACAAAGATTCACATATAATGTACTCACCCCCTTGTCATCCAAGATGTTCATGTTTTTCTTTCTTTAGTTGTAAAGAAATTATGTTTTTTTGAGGAAAACATTTCAGCATTTTTCTACATGTAATGGACTGCTGTGGTGCCCCGATTTTGAACTTCCAAAATGCAGTTTAAATGCGGCTTCAAATGATCCCAAATGCAGTTGTAAACGATTTCAGCCGAGAAAGAAGGGTCTTATCTAGCGTAACGATCGGTTATTTTAATAAAAATTTAATAAAATTTAATTTTAAAAAAATGCTAACACCAAACTGCCTGGACTGTTTTTGTTCTGGTTCATGACAGTTAGGGTATGTCGAAAAACTCCCATCTCATGTTCTCCCTCAACTTCGAAATCACCCTTTATTGCTGTTTTACCTTTTTTGTTAAGGGTGTTTGATCTTCTTTACATGTTCACTTTGCAAAGACTTCTGCAGCGATGTAGGATGATTTTGAAATGATTTTTGAAGTTGAGGGAGCAAATACGATTGGAGTTTTTCGACATACCCTAACTGTCTTGAGTCAGAATACACAGAATTCAGGGAGAGCAAGGCAAACTGCATTTTGGAAGTTCAAAACTGGGGCACCATAGCAGTCCATTATATGGAGCAAAATGCAGAAATGTTTTCCTCAAAAAACATAATTTCTTTACGACTGAAGAAAGAAAGACATGAACATCTTGGATCACAAGGGGCTGAGTACATTATATGTGAATCTTTGTTTTGGAAGTGGACTTCTCCTATAATTACACACCCTCATGTCGTTTCCAACCTGTAAGACCATCATTTGTCTTCGGAATACAGATTAAGATATTTTTGATGGAAGCCGAGATCTTTCTGACCCTGCATAGACAGCAACGCAACTGATACGTTCAAGGCCCAAAAGGTAGGAAAGACATTGTTAAAATAGTCCATGTGACAAAAGTGGTTCAACCGTAATATTATGAAGCTATGAGAATACTATTTGTGTGCAAAGAAAAAAAAAAAGACTTTATTCAACACTTCCATTTATTCTGTGACAGACTCTCCTGTGTGTTCAGGAGAGTACCAAGAAGTTGTTATTTTTGTTTTCTTTGTGCAAATTATTCTTGTAGCTTCATAAAATTCAGGTTGAACCACTTATGTCACATGGACTATTTTAATGATGTCCGTACTACCATTCTGGGCCTTGAACATTTCAGTTGCGTTGCTGTCTAAGCAGGTCAGAAAGCTCTTGGATTTTACCAAAAATATCTTAACTTAATATCTAACACTCCAAAGATGAACAAAGGTTTTATGGGTTTTAAACACGATGAGGGTGAGCAATTAATGACAGAATTTTAATTTTTGGGTGAACGATCCCTTTAAGGAAGCTTTTATGTTAATTCTTCTGTTCCCACATTATTCGTATCAACTGAGGCATAAATATGATGCATATTTTGCATGTTACGAATCAGGTACTATATGGGTTTAGTATAGAATTATTAAGTTATGGTTTAAATTACACCATGTCAAGACTGACTCAAGAAGTCAAAATGTATACGTAAATTTTAAAGGCATTAAATTAGTATTTTTACAGTTGTTTTAGAGTTTATGGTGTTCCGTTATGGCAATGAAGTTGTAAAAATGTATAAATACACAGAAAAAGATTAGTAAGTGTTTTTTTTTTTGGCACTAAAATTATGTTAACACTTATATTATAGCTGTATTATTGTATCTGAACAGTATTTTAATGTTTACAAATTGGCCCCATTCATTTCCATTGTACGTTCCTCACTGTTTTGGAACCTTGGCGTTGCCAGCTTTACAAAAAAAATGTTCCTCACTGTAACCTGCATATTATGCAACAAATTTTGTTGATCGGCTTGTGTAAATTGTGTTCAGACTCACATTAAGCAGCTGGTTGAAGGCAAAGTGAAAGCCGGATTTGTAATCGGTGGTTCCTTTGGCTTGCATCTGCTGCACAGCTTCTTTAAAGATCTTCTTATTACGGACATTCGCTTGAACCAGGTGCTTAAAACAGGGCACCACTGCCTCGGCCTTCTCGTTGAACTACGACAAGAGAGAGAGGGAAAATGTAAATGTACAGGCTCAGAAATTCAAATAAATAACCAAAGTGACTATTTAACACATAACTAGCATATTTACCTTAATTATAGGTACTTTATCCATTATATCTGCAAATATTTTGGAGTATTTTATCAGTTTTGTCAATGGCCAATTCCCTTTTTTCTGTTAACCAAAATTTTTGGTGAGTTTTGAGTAAAAAATACAGCATTTATTTTTATATGTTTGTGCCCAGCAGGTACACAATGTCATAAGACACTGATATTTGGTTAAATTTGGTTGCAAAATGTTATGTCAGTTCAATATCTAATGTCACAGTTAATTTGATGTCCAATACCGACGTCAGTGGATGTTGATATTTTGTTATTTTTATAGTTTGTCATATACTGACGTCAACTCGATTTTCATTCTCAACCAAAATTCAGCATTTGTCTGACATCAACCTGTCATTTTATTAGCATCCAGTGCCTGCTGGGTGTCTTTTTCTACATGTTTATATACTCCTGTGGACAACTTGGCTAGGTATCGTCCATGAAAATCCAAATTGAGCTTTCAAATGAAAACGCTACTTTCAAAATCCAACAATCAAGAGTAGCTGACTGACCCTGGCCACGTTGACGTAATCATCGTCGGAGAGCGTGTCGAGCATCTCCGTTACTGAAGCTTTGATCAGTTTGAGAGTGAGTCCACTGACACTTCCGCTCCTGTAAACAGAAAAAAATGTTGATGTTAAAGGAATACTTCACCCAAAAATGAAAATTCTGTCATTAATTACTCACCTTCATGTCATTCCAAACCCGTAAGTCCTTCGTTCATCTTCAGAACACAAATTAAGATATTTTTGATGAAATCTGATCCTGCGTAGACAGCAAGGGTCTTACCACGTTCAAGGCCCAGAAAGGTAGTACGGACATTGTTAAAATAGTCCATGTGTCATCAGTGGTTTAACCATAGTTATGAAGCTACGAGAACATTTTTGTGTGCAAATACAACAAAAATAATGACTTCATTCAACAATTCTTGAATGTCATGAACGCGTCAAAGACTGATACAGAAGAGAAGAAATTGCTAGACAAGATGTCATTATTTTTGTCTTTTTTGTGTAAAAAAAAGTATTCTCGTACCTTTATAAAATTAAGGTTGAACCATTGATATCACATGGACTCTTTTAACAATATTCTTACTACCTTTCTGGGCCTTCAACGTGGCAGTTATATTGCTGTCTGTGCAGGGTCAGAAAGCTCTCGGATTTTAAAAATATCTTAATTCGTGTTCTGAAGATGAGCTTACGGGTTTGGAACAACATGACGGTGAGTAATTAATGACAGAATTTTAATTTTTTGGTGAACCAAGCAAACATGCAGCTCGCAACAGGACACGCAAATACTCACACGTCAACAAGGATGACCATATCTTTGGGCGATGATGCTCCTTGAATGTACCTTTTGAAAACACCAACATGATTTTGAGTATTAAAATCCGCTAAGCCCCACCCTCAAATTTAAATCAACCAATCAAAGCCTATCAATGGTTTCTACAGATGTAAACTATGTACAAAAAAGCAGATTTAGTGCAGTTTTATTGGACTGTTTAACATCTAATCAGAAGCCTCCATATGCAGTAACTGGTTCACTGGAAAAACAAGAATCAAACATTACTATATATATATTACCAGGGTCTCCGTCGTACATCATAAAGGTCAATCTTATCCGGTGCTCTCCAGGGAGCAGCTACAAGAGAAAATACTCATTTGAAACATATGTGGTCTCAGGCTGCAATCCGATTGGTTGGTTTCACAAATCAGAACTTCATGCACAGAGTTACCTGGGTAGTATCTCGTGACACCGGTGGCGCTACCAAACGCTTGCCAGAGCAACGACGGATCGTCTCTACTGTTCTCTATAAAGACTCGCTCTAACGCTTGCGTCCAGTTCAGCTCATTCAGAATCACCGGAGCTACAGACAGACAGACACGTCATGAACGCTCATTGACTCATTCAGAGATCTAATAGCATCAGTCTGGTTCCTCACCGCCTTTGTAGATGTCTGTGGGGATCTGGACGGCGGTGTGTGAGTAATTCACATGGTTTTTGAAGTTCGGATCGTACACAAACTCCAGTTTCAATGACATCTGGGAATCAATGTCCTCACCGTCCTGATGGGAATCATGATATAATCAGAGTCCATTGTTTCAGCTTCAGTCTGATCTTCAAAATCAGTGTCATATGGTGATAAATGAACATGCAAAATAGTAGTTTTGGAGTTAGAAGTTTGAGCAACCACCTTCTAAAATGAAATAAAATGAGTATGAATGCATGAATATTTCCTGTAAAATATACCAAGCATCATTTTCCTTTACATTACATATGCTTTTCTCCACTTTCAAACCATGAAAATCCACAAATACAAGATTTTTACATGTTTTCCACATGGGCAATAGATAGACATGTACTCACATAGTCCATCTCTGCTTTAGAGTTATAATATTCAATATTTTCCTCCTGAAATAAACACACAGAACAGAAATACAAAAACCTGCTGTTTAAGATCAGTTCGAGAACCTGAAGATTCAAATACAGATGTCCTCCACATGACAAACTCTTAGTTCAGCACAATTCACTCATGGTCAGTCGAGCTGAACAGCTCTAATGAGTCAAATCAGTCAGAAAAATGAGACGTCACTATCTATTGGGTTTAAACGGACCCTCCAGCTACCGACTCACAGAAATCATGACTCACATTGTGTGTGTGTGTTTGTCTGTAAAGCTCGGGATCAGAGAAACATAGATGTGAATGTCAGAGGAAAAGGAGCATCAAGTTTCGCAGATGGGAAAAAAGTGCAGCGTTTGATTCAAAAATGAAACGCTTAGTCGGTGCAGTTCATTGTAATGAATCAACACAGGAGTCACTGGTCAGAATCGACTCGGATGACTCACTCACACGTGCAAAAGCAATGTTAAAAATGAAATTTTTAAACTGAGTGAAAAGTATTGCGGAATGCATAACCATAAATTGGTGATGTTAAAGTCGTCTGACCTTGATTCCATCCTGCCAACGATGATCTTTCTGAAGACGCTCTGCTTCACTCGCAAGTTTCTGATGGAAAACATGGACCAGAACCGTCAAAATGAATACTTTACGAAGAATGTGTGTGAATTTGTGTGCGTCTTCTTACCTCAAGCGCTTTGCGTTTCTTAGCCAGCAGTCTCTCGATGTCAGTCGCAACTTTCTCTACAATGTCTCGAGGGTTATTCCTGACCAGGCTGAACTGTCTTCTCTTCTCACTGTAGAACTAAAAGCAAAAACAGTAAAAAAGGTTACACATATTTTACTATTCAAAATAACTGTTTTCTATTTGAATATATTTTAAAACGTAATTTATTCCTGTGATTTCAAAGCTGAATTTTTTTGCATCATTATTCTAGTCACATGATACTTCAGAATTCATTCTAATATTCTGAATTACTGTTAAAAAAACATTTATTATTATTATTATTACACCAAAAACAGCTGAGTACATTTCTTTCAGGTTTGAGTTTAAAAGAACAGCATTTATCGGTCTCATCTTCTGTAACGTTATAATTGTCTTTATCATCACTTTTGATCAATTTAAAGCATCCTTGCTAAATAAAAGTGTTATTTCTATGCTGCTGAAGCAAGTTGGAAATAAACTGTGCAGGAAAGTGGGTCCCCAGGAAAATGCTCTATGCTCTAAACATTTCAACTTTATTCTCAAAACATTTTGACTCACAGTGAGAGATGGCGGGCTGGTGTGGGCTTGCTTATACCGCCCCAGTTCAGCCACCATTTGTTGGAGTTTTCCCCGGTGAACAAGAGGGTCGCCTCTTTGCACCTTTGGGTCAGGGATAGGTCTATCAAAGTTGCTTGTCCTTATGGGCCAAACGGCAGTGCAGAGTAGTCTGCCTTCTTGGAGTCTTCGGGAAAGGTGCTGGAAGGTGCTCCAACTGGGGACTCGGTCACTCTACTGGTGGACTTCAATGCCCACGTCGGCAGTGACAGTGATACATGGAGATGCGTAATAGGGAGAAGCGGCCTCCCCGATCTGAATCCGAGTGGTGTTTTGTAGTTGGATTTCTGTGCAAGTCACAGTTTGTCCATAACGAATATCATGGTCGAGCATAAGTGTGTCCATCAGAACATGGCATCAGAACACCCTAGGCCAGAGATCAATAATCCACTTTATGGTCATTTCATCTGACCTCCGGTCATTTGTCTTGGACACTCGGGTGAAGAGAGAGGCTGGGAACGTCTGGCTGAACCATGTGTCAGAAGGATTTTCAACTCTCACCTCTGGGAGAGCTTTGACCAGATCCCAAGGGAGGCTGGAGATATTGAGTCCAAGTGGACCATGTTCTCCGCCTCCATTGTTGATGTGGCTGTTAGGAGCTGCGGCTGTAAGGCCTCCAGTGCCTGTCATGGCAGCAATCCACAAACTCGGTGGTGGACACCGGAAGTAAGGGATACCGTCAAGCTAAAGAAGGAATCCTATAGAGCCTGGTTGGCTTGTGGGACTCCTGAGACAGCTGACGGGTACCAACAGGCCAAGCGTGCTGCAGCCCGGGTGGTCGTGGAATCAAAAACTTGTGCCTGGGAAGAGTTTGGGGAGACCATGGAAGTGGACTATTGGTCTGCCTCAAAGAGATTCTGGCAAACCGTCTGGCACCTCAGAAAGGGGAAGCAGTTATTCACCAACACCGTTTTATAGTGGAAGTGGGGAGATGTTGACCTCGACTGGAGATGTTATCAGACGGTGGAATGAATACTTTGAGGATCTCCTCAATCCCACTGACACACCTTCCACTGAGGAAGCAGAGATGAAGGACTCGGGGTTGATTCACCCATTACCCAAGCTGAAGTCACTGAGGTAGCTTGCAAGCTCTGCAGTGGCAAGGCATCGGGGGTGGATGAGATCCACCCTGAGTACCTCAAGTCTCTGGATGTGGTGGGGCTATCTTGACTGACATGCCTCTGTAACATCGTGTGAAGGTCGAGGACAGTGCCTCTGGACTGGGCAACTGGGGTGATGGTCCGTCTTTTTAAGAAGGGGGACCAGAGGGTGTGTTCCAACTATAACGGGATCACACTCCTCAGCCTTACTGGGAAAGTCTATGCCAGGGTACTGGAGGGAAGAATCTGGCCGATAGTAGAACCTCAGATTCAGGAGGAACAATGCAGCTTTCATCCAGGCCGTGGAACACTGGACCAGCTCTATGCCCTCACTAGGGTGCTCGAGGGTTCGTGGGAGTTCACCCGACCACTCCACCTGTGTTTTGTGGACCTGGTGAAGGTGTTCGACCGTTTCCCTCGTAGCATTCTGTGGGGGGCGCTCTGTTAAGGGCTGTCCAGTCTCTGTACGGCAGGAGCTTGGTTCGCATTGCCGGCAGTAAGTCAGACCTCTTCCTGGTGCATGTTGGACTCCAGCAGGGCTGCCCTATGTAACAGTTCTGTTTGTTATCTTTATAGACAGAATTTCTAGGCACAACCAGGGGCCGGAGGGGGGCTGGTTCGAGGACCACAAGATTTCATCTCTGTTATTTGCTGATGATAATGTCTTGTTGGCTACATTGGGCCTGGGCCTGGACCTGGACCTTCAGTGTGCACTGGGACAGTTTGCAGTTGAGTGTGACACAGCAGGGATGAGAATCAGCACAAGTCTGAGCCCATGGTGCTTGACCTGAAAAGGATGGCTTGCCCTCTCCAGGTTGGAGGAGAGTTTTTGCCCCAGATGGAGCAGTTTAAGTATCTTGGGACTTGTTCATGAGTAAGATTGACAGACAGATTGGTGCAGCGGCAGCAGCAACACAGTCGATGTTCTGGTCTGTTGTAGTAAAGAAGGAGCTCAGCGTAAAGGCGAAGCTCTTGGTCAACCAGTCAATCTATGTTCCTACTCTCACCTTAAAATGACCCAAAGCTCATGACCGAAAGGACAAGATCTCAGATAAAAGCGGCCAAAATGAGCTTCCCTCACAGGGTGGCAGGGCTATATAGAGTGAGCTCTGTCACACAGGAGGAGCTCAGAGTAGAGTCATTGCTGTATAATATTTGAGATAGTGTATTTAAAATATAACATTATTTCAGATAAATGCTGATCTTTGTATCTTTCATAAAAGGATCCTGAAAAAAATGTAATAAACTGTTATTTATAATAATAATTATTGATAATAATAATAATAACAATAATAAATGTTTCTTGAACCACAAATCAGCATATTGAATGATTTCTGAAGAATCACGTCACACTGAAGACTGGGTCCATGGAGAGAATCCATCAGCCTGGGGGGAAAACGGTGAGCGAGCTGCATGTTTGTTTTTTGCATTATTAATGCACATCGCTGGGAAACCCGTGTAACTTCCTGTCAGATGTGACGCACTAAAAATAAACTCATTTTGCAGTGATTCCACCTTGTGTAAATGAGTGTTTGCGCTCCAGCGTGAGGTGTGAGACAACAGCTGCTAAAAATCCAGCACCGTGACTGAGGACTGAAGCCTCATTAACCCGGTAAATAACCTCTGAGTCCAGTACAAGAGCTGTTTAGAGCTCAGATCAATACAGCAACATCAAACACACGCTCACTTCCACACTGACAACCTGAACTTTTAGACATAGCATTTAAAGTAAGACAATGAGTCAAGATGAAGCCCATGAACTTGTTTTTACAAAGAAAAAAACAAAATAAATCAATATTATAGCCTAAGATTAGACAATTCAAACTAGTCCTGCTGGATAGAACTGGATTCTGCATTTATTAATCAATGTTTATCTGTTTACATTGTGTTAATCTAATTTTGAAATATTTAAATGTAATAACAGCACAAAATAAGAGCCGAATTTGCGCACTTCAATTTTCCATCCTCTTTTTCATTTTACTTTCTTTTTCCCAATTATGACGCTAACCCTCATCAATTTAATAGGTCACGACATAGAAATGTATTGCATTGTCAGTGATATTTCATGGTGACAATGTTACAAAGTCAAAAATATATATATATATATAAAATAAAATCACTATATCAGAAATATGAGTCTGTAAGGATGAGGAGACAAACATTGCTGTTACAAAGACTGATGAAAGTTGAGGTCAGAGGTCAAGTGTTAGGAGCATTATCCAAGGATGGTTCAGAAGACATGGCTGTCGCATGACGTGTATTTCTGCTGAATAAAATCCCTCTGGGTTTTAATCTCAGCTCTAGAGGCTCTTCATGAAAAGATCATTAGTTCTCATTAGAAAACTGTTTATCTCAAATATCATTAATAATGTGATGACCTAACAAATAATGCATGTACAAACATGCTGGTTATATCCCTGTATTGATCATCATCAGCAGTGAAGCGCTCTGTCTACAGCACTGTGGCATTCTGGGTAAATGAATGAGGGGCGAACCATCTGTTCTCTCTCAGTGATGTGAGCAGACGCACACACAGAGCTTCAGGATGCATTGAGACGCTGTAGCCTCTCGGTGGTAGAATGGCAGGATCATTATATTCTCCAGCACGGATTCTGCAGGAGTGTCTGAGTTCTTCGTTGTTTGTGGGTGTTTGACATGCAAGCCAGACCCATGGTAATGAGCACACATTTGACAGAGATGCTGGAAAAGCCACACACACAGCCTTACCCCTTTTAGTTGTTGAGCGCCGCTGATGTGCTGCAAGACTCTGTCAATCTCCTGTTCAATACGACGAGCCCAGTGCATGATCCTACACAACACACACAACAAAACCATCACACAATGGAGAAACACAGCTTCTGCTGTAAGTTTCATGACAGAAATCAGGGATTTATATCACTGTAGCTGTACATATCATCATGACTATAGCTGTATATATGTATCACTGTAGCTGTATATGCCTTTTTTGTTATTTTACAATACGTATATATAAATTAATATGCCTTATTTTCTCTCTCTCTCTCTCTCTCTCTCTATATATATATATATATATATATAATTTCGAGTGTTTGGTGCATTCTCAACAACGTGCATATGCACCACTTTTTCGTTAAAAAAATCTCCTCAGAATATTAAAAGACCGCCAGCTCTGTGCTCTGTATTGAAACCCACAATAGTATTTAAAATATCAGTAAGCTTAATTTACAGTATCTCACAAAAGAGAGTACACCCCTCACATTTCAGCTAATGTTTTTAGTATATCTTCTTAAGAAACAATACTATAGAAATTAAACTTGGATAGATTTTAGAGTAGTCAATGTGCAGCTTGTATAGCAGTGTATATTTACTGTCATCCTAAAAATAACTCCACATCCATACAGCCACTATTGTCAAAACAGCTGGCAACAAAAGTAAGTACACCCTAAGTGATAACAGCACTATGTCATTTAACCAAGCAAAGCCACATGTCCTATTCATCATGTTGTTTATCTGCTTGACAGGACCATACAAAGTTGTGTATCTTGTATTAGAGCAGTTAAAATGTGGTGCTTTGAGTACAATTCTTCATACAATTCTCACCATGTGTCACTGGCCACTTGATGGCCTAGGCTATAAGAGGTTCAGTAACAACCTGAAACTGAGTTACATTACTGTAGCCAGGGTGATACAGAGGTTTTCCAAGATGGGTTTAATTTTGAATAGCCCTCGCAAGGGTTTATCAACGAAGTTGAGAGCTTGTTCTGTGCGTCAGGTGCAGAACCTGGCTTCAAAAAACAGATGCATGAGTGCTGCCAGCATTGCTATAGAGATTGCAAAAGTAGAAGGTTGTCAGTGCTTAGACCAAACGCTGCACACTGCAACATTTTGGTTTGCATTGGCGTCATCTGAGAAGAAAGCCTCTTCTGAAGCTGGTTTCCTGAAGACAACCTGTCCAAGAGCATGAATTACTGGAACCATGTCCTATGGTCTGATGAGACTAAGATAAACTTGTTTGGCTCAGATGGTGTCCAGCATGTGTGGTGATGCCTTGTGTCTCTCCTACAGACAAGCATGGTGGTGGTAGCATCACCGTCCAAGCTTGTTTTTTGGGCTGCATGAGTGCTGCTGGCACTGGGAAGCTGTGGTTTATTGAGGGAAACATGGATTCCATTATGTACTGTACATTTCTGAAGGAGAACATGATGCCTTCCCTTCAGAAACCAGGCCGAACAGCAGTTTTCCAACATCATAATGACCCCAAACACACCACCAAGATGACAACTGCTTGCTAAGGAAGGTGCAGGTGAAGGTGATCTGACCTGAACACTATTGAGCACCTATGGGGCATCCTCAAGTGGAAGATGGAGAAGCACCATGTGTCTAACATCCAGCAGCTCCATGATGTCATTATAGAGGATTTAAAGCAGCAACAACCTGTGCAGCTCTGGTGAATTCCATGCCCAGAATGATTACGGCAGTGTTACATAACAATGGTTTGACAATAAATATTGACACTTTGGACACAGTTTTGACAAGTTCACTTAGGGTGTACTCACTTTTGTTGCCAGCTGTTTTGACAATAATGGCTGTATTTTGAGTTATTTTTAGGGGACAGTAAATATTCACTGCTATACAAGCTGCACATTGACTACTCTTAAATTTCAATTTATGAAAATGATATTTAAGTATTTTTTTCATTTTATTCCACTGTCATTTTTTAAATTTCTTTTTGATTTGTTTAAAGTGACTACCGACTGACTTTAAATACACCCCTAAATTTATGATCAGGAAATATTTAAGGCTGCTCTCAACTCAAGATTTTTCTGGATGACTAATAGTTGTTCATTTTAAGCTATTATTATTTATTATTAAACCATATAAATCATAATAATGAGCTTTAATTGCCTACATAGCCTAATAAGCGCTCAAGCACATGCAAAAAAATCTTGCCACAGCACCGGCAGATATAATAACTATGAATGTGTCAGAGAAAAACAGCAAGGAGACTGCATTAACATTTTAATAAGTTATTGATAAAGTAGTGTTATTGTGATTGCACACAAATAGTCTTTACAGATTCAAAATATTTATTACTTTTTATCTATGACCAGAAATGACAGAGTATTTTAAGAGCAAGTGATCGCACCAGCACCTCCATCTGCCATGCTACTGTTCAGCATCCACACTCCACACAGATACTTAATATTGCACATTTTTCTAGGCTAACATTAGATTGAGGAGCTTTGTAAAGTTGCTACTACATACATGTTTCAGATGAAAAGCCATTTTTGAGATGAATGATAGGTGAATGATGTACTATATTACTACATCACCACACAGACCAGTCGTTAACGATATGTCTGTCATGGACTGCGTGACTTCACCACTTCACACTTTTTTGTACTATAACATTTAGTTTTTATGTGCACTGTTCAGAACTGCGCTAGCTAACATGTGCTGATTAGCATCTTTGAGCTATGTTCAAAAGTCCAAAGTCCAAAATTGTCACGACCAAAACATTCGTTGGAGTTTCGGTAGTGATGTCATTGATTTTTTTGGGTGTTATTCCATAAATTTGTCACTACCGAAACATTTGGTGAAGTTTCGTTATTGACACCTTTGTTTTTTTTGGGTGTTATCCCATAAAACTGTCACTACCATAACAGTCACAACCGAAACATGTCATCATTATTTCAGTAGTGACAAAAGGCAACACATTATCCTTTATTTGGGGGAAATAAACACATTTTTAGTATTTTAGTATGTGGGTTAAAATTCTGATGTGGTCACTACCAAAGCATTTCTGTCATTACCAAAACATAGGATGTTTTGTCATAAATAAAGTATACTGAATTATCATCTAAGATTTTCTGATAGTGTTTGGTTCAATGTTTATTCAAACTGATGAACACTTCAGTCTAAAATCAGTATGATCAACTTTTTGCTTTTTACAAAGAAAAAACGTATTAAAATTACAACAAATCTCTTACATTACACTTGAAATATTGTTAAAAATGTAATTGTTATTGATTTACCTATGAAAACATTTTTAAAAAAATATGTATATTTACAAGGAAGATGTAAGCAAACTCTTAATACAGTAGGTCAATATACCCCTTCTATGAAATTATATATTACTGTATTTCGGTAGTGAGAAATTTGGGGAGAAGACAAATATTTTTGAAAATATGATATGAGAATTAACTGCACAGTTACTAGAAATGTGTACCTTGGATATTATACAATTTGCATAAATAGGAAATTTGTGGAATTTTTTTTTTTTTTTTTCCCCAAGACATTTCCAACTCTGACTTTGAACCAATTCTATAGAATGGCCCATATACAATATAAACAATGCAATGATTCCGAAAACTGTAATACAGGTTGTATTTCTCTGCAATACTGTAATGTTTGGTTTCTACCATACAATTTGATGTTTTGTGCCAGAAAATGATTCTAAGTAAATATATTTTCAATGACCTCACCTGAACTGTCCTCATTGGTACAGCACACAGTATCAGTGACAGAATATGATATAATATCCTCACAGTCGGCTAAACCGATCAATATAATCAATGTACAGAAAGCGATGTGTTTATACAGTCCACAAACACGCAGGCTACAAACAAACTGCGCTGCTCAACAGAACGCAGTCCCGCTCTACAGATGCAGATGAATTATTTAGCATCTGTGGGGTCCGTTCGGCTTCATTAAACCGTCGGTTCTGCTACAGAACAGCATGTACGGCTAAATCACAACCCTGCAGTCTGATCATAAATATCACCTGTTTCCACGACAACAGATTTGTACGTGATTACAGCTCGACTGCAGTTATGTTATATTACATAAGTTCAGGTCATTTAGCATTCACACTCTGAACCTAATTAAATCACAACTGTCAATTAACAAGAGAAGATCATAATGAGCGTTTTCTTAGCGAAATCTCTAAGGGTCAAGCTTTTAATGATCTGTATTAATTGAGAGAATAAGATGACTGCAATATATATATATATATATAGAATTGGCCTACTATTGCCTTCTTAATACTTATAGCTGTTGACTTTACTAAAAAGGGGAAAAAGGTCACTTGGCAAATTATCATAGACGGCATTTCATTATTTTGGAGGAATGCAGCAAGATTTCAGTCTCCACTTTTAATCGCAGCTACTGTAAACACACACATGCTCTGATTTACTGCACGTTTGCACGTTTACCAGCATGTGTTACAAAATATGTAGAGGTGAGAGTGTATCAGGGTGTGTGTGTCAGTGATTCAGGCGATCTGATGCACTCTCAGCAGCTGATCTGAGCATGCCCAGAAACACACACACACAACTGAGATCTTCCCTGCTGCCTATTACCTGACACACACTCCCTAGAGACACAGACAGAGATACAGGGATATGAGGGGCTGCTGTGACCCATATTCACTTTACAAAGAAAGATCAGCTTTAAGCCACAGAAGACAAGACTGCGAGGATAGATAGATAGATAGATAGATAGATAGACAGACAGATAGATAGATAGATAGATAGATAGATAGATAGATAGATAGACAGACAGATAGATAGATAGACAGATAGATAGAGATGTGACAGTAAGTACTACAATTTAAGATAAATTAGAGGATCATTGTTCCCAATGTATAATTTAGTAAACTCACATTCACCCAAAAATAAACATTTAATTGTGTGGTAATGTGAGTTTTTCCTATGTATAATGTTGTGGAAGTGATGTTTTCTGACATGTAACATTGAGAAAATAAGTGTTTCTTGCATGCAATACTGTGGAAATCAGTTTGTGTAAGGTTGTGAATATTAGTATTTCATTTGTGTAATGGTGTGGAAATTATTGTATCCTAAGTGCAATTTTGTAGATATTTTGTGCAATATTTCTGTAATGTGTGGAAATTAGCCTATTCTTTTCCAGAATCTAACAGAAGTAACATTGTGGAAATTAACATTTCTTGTGCATGTAACGCTGTGGAAATTATTATATTTCACATGTAATTTTGTAGAAAATAGTATTAAGATTGACTGTGTGGAAATACATTTCCCTTATGTGTAATGCTGTGAAAATGACTTTCTTATGTGAAATGTTGTGGAAATTAGCTTTTCTTTTTCAGAAATTCTTACAAGTAATGTGGAAATTAACATTTCTTTTACGTGCATTGAAATATCTTACATGTAATTTTGTAGAAAACTGTATTAAACGTAATTATGTAGAAATAAGTTTTCCTTATGTGTAATGCTGTTAAAATGACTTTCTGACGTGTAACTTGTGGAAATGAGCTTTTCTTTTCCAGAAACTCTTACAAGTACAGTTTTGGAAATGAAAATTTCTTATATGTGCATTGCTGTGGAAATGACTTTCTTATGTGTAATATGATGGAAAATAGTTGTTTTCCAGAATCTTTGTGAAAATTAAAACTTCTTGTACGTGTATTTCTGTGGAAATGTGATTTTGTGTAAAATGGCTTTAATGGTTAGTATTTCTGTGGAAACTAATATTTCTGAAACGTAACGTTGTGGAAATGGAAATTTCTTGTACATAAATTGCATAGAAATGAGCATTTCCTACGTGTAATGCTGTGGAAATGAGCGTTTACGTTGTGGAAAATATGTTATATTTTTATTTTGTGTAAAACGGCTTTTCTTGTTTGTATTTTTGTGGAAATGTACATTTCTCATAGGCTACGTGCACTGCTGTGAATAATTACATTTCTAACGTAACGTTGTGGAAACTGACATGTTTTTACAAAGCATATAATACTGTGGAAATTAATGATTTCTTCATATAATGCAGTGAAAATGTGAGCGTTTCTTACGTGTAATGCTGTGGAAATGTGAGCGCGTCCACTGCGGTCCACGATCCGCTGAAAATCACCATCATCATCAGCAGACACGCGTGAGCCCATCTCGCCATTTTCCATGAAAACACTCCAATCCAACAGCACAGATCCTCACAGTTATCCAGGAGAGCAGAATATCCAGATATAACGCGGTTGTAATCGCTCTTTTTTGTCTGAAAAGTAAAAATGTAGTGAAATAAAGAGATGTCGGTGGGCGAAAGATGCTGCGCGTGATGATGCTGCCGTGCACGCGCGCCCGCGACACCCCACAGATCTGCGCGCGACCCCATTCATTTCCCAAACACACTGAAACACAAACCTTGCAAAAAGACATACACTTAATATTCATTAATTCATACAAACACTGTAACACATTACAGCAAAAAAAGAAAATACATTTACATTTAAATTTAAGAAATAAAAACACTGTCACAAACCTCACATCGAACATACAATGAGTGGAAGAGTGTGAATTAACAAAAATGTGTTTTATTTTGTGAGCAATTTGTACCTACTTGGAAATATTGTACCTCGTAGTCAGCTGATTTATGCATAATTAGTTTATTTAAATTTATTATATTACAAACTTACGAATGAATAAATAAGTTAATTAGCAGAATAAATGTTTGTATCCAAATTAATGTGCATAGACTTCTCTATAATAATAATTATTTAATATTCATGACATAATCTGCACACTTGCTGGGAAAAGTCCCCAGCTAACAAAAAAAGGTCGCCACAACGTCCCCTGAATGGCATCTGCGAACGTCCCCTGGACGTCATCGTGTAGGGTTTTTTGGACGTCATGGGGACGTTGCGAGTTCGTTCGCGGGACGAAACTGGGACGTTCGCGGAACGTCCGGAGGACGAAACGGGGACGTTCACGGGACGTACCACGGACAATTGCGGGACGTTCATGAAAACATTGTGGGGACCTATAGCGAACGTTCGCTACAGGTCATTTTAATATACGTAAACATGTCATTAGTCAGATCAGACAAAATTGATCTACCCAAGGAATAAACACACAAGCAATAGTACATTAACAATACATTTTTATTTGTTAAAATATTTTTCTTTTGTGTGTGTGCGTGTCTGTCTGTCGTCTGACGTGTGTTCCAGATGTTGTTCGTTATCCAGGTCTGATTCCACCCTTATGTTCGAAACCTAAAACAATATAAATGAACAAAAATCAGCAATGGTTTTAAACCTTGACTTCGTTTTTTTGCATAATGACATAATATTCTATCAAACTGAATCATTATCTGCGCGAATGACACCTGCGTAGAATTTCCCGATTGATAGCCAACCTCTTATGATTTTTAGGCCATTGTTCCTATTCTATGTGCGTTTATCAAAAATGCACTTAACACAAAAGCACCAGCATATCGCTGTTTGTTCAATATTGAAGTTCAATATCTGTCAATATTGTATACGTTTAATCGTTTCAGCTTTACGAAAATCTGATATATGGCAATATATGTAAAACACATATATATGTCGATGTATGGATTACACAGATATATAAAATAGCCGCTTTCAAATATGCTACATATATTTCCCTAAATACACACACATATGTCTTTATAATACATGTTCATATATGGCCAACAATGTATATGTAAATTAAATATATGTTAAATATATTTACATATATTTGAACTAAAAATTTAATGGCAAAATATAAATGGCAAAAACACAATAAGGGTAATGTTTAAAAAACTTTTAATTAACTGATCAGCTACAAAACACAATAATATTAACACTTTTTTTAAAAAGTTATTTAAAATGTATTAAAAGGGATAGTTCCCCAGAAATGAAAATTATTTAATTATTTACTTACCATCATGTTGGTCCAAACCTTTATGAGCTTCTTTCTTCTGCTGAAAAAAGACGATATTCTGAAGAATGTTTGTAACCAAACAGTTTTGGGGCTCCACTTACTTTTTTAGTATTTTCCTATCATGGAAGTAAGTGGACAACAACTGTTTACAAACATTCTTCACAATACCTTTTTTGTGTTCAGCAGACGAAAGAAGCTCATTCAGGTTTGGATCAACTTGATGGCAGTTAAATAATACAACATTTTTATTTTTGGCTGAAGTTACAGTAAAACAATCAAGTGGCAATATAGTGACAACTACTTTAATTCGGAATTTTTTTTTATTTTTTTTATTTTTGGCTGATGCAGTTCAGAGCTCTGCCATTTTGCAGTTCAAGGCTGTACCAGTTTGGCCAGAAGTGGTTCCTGGGATGTATCATCATCACAGCATCTTAAAAAAATGCAGAAAATTAAGTTAGAAGCACATTAATCCTAAAACGGGCAAGAAATCAGAAAATAAATTCATTGCTATTTCCCATCTTCTTAGGACACAAATAATACAATTTCATGATTTTTTTTTTTTAAACATGATTTTTTTATCATTAAGTTTGGTTGACTAAAAATCATGTGATGGCATTATTTATGATTCTCAGATTTAAACTATCACCAACAGCACAACAACGCAAAAGGACGCTAAATTATGAAGGTTGTGTAACGTTGTTTTACTTTTCCCCTCAGCTCCCCTGCGACTAGCAACAAACCTTAAATATTGTAGAAACTGTTATAGCGACCTTCACGTCAGCACTGCATAGAAATTAATATCTATGAGAAATGTTTAGGTGCACACAGCATATTAATATCATCATGAAGAAATAATACACATAATGTAAATGAAGTAAAACAGTTACTTTTGGCATTTCCTTGATATAACTAACTTTCCTGTCTGCTCTGTGTTGTGATTGAAAGAAAATATCTCTCTGAGAAAAAGTTCAGGAGAGCACAGCACATAAATATCACTATAAATCCATATGACGTTATAAAATACAAATTTTAAATGAGATAAAACACTTACTTCAAGTGTTTCCCTGTTAAAAGCAACCTCCACGTCAGCACTGCATAGCAATTCAGATCTATGAGAAAAGTTTAGGTGCACACAGCATATTAATATCATCATAAAGTAATATTACAAGTAAATGAAGTAAAACACTTACTTTCTGTGTTTTCCTTGATAAAACCAACTTCTCTGTCCGCTGCATCGCGAGTGAAAGAAAATATTGCTCTGAGAAACAGTTTAAATACATAAATTTCGCTATAAATCCATATGACGTTATAAAACACTTACTTTCCCTGTTAAAAATGACCTCTACGTTAGCACTGTAATGCAAATGAGATCTGTAAGAAACGTTTATGTTGGTTTAGAAGCATACAGCTATAAAATATATATGTTAAATGAGGTAAAACACTTACTTCTTACGTTTCCTTGTTAAAAGCACTGCGTAACGTTAATATCGTCATAAAGTAATAACATCTTATAAAACACATATCGCAATTGAGGTAAAACACTTACTTCAGGTGTTTCCTATGCCCTGTCTGCCCCGCATTGCCAGCGAAGTGAAATAACGTTATCTCTCTGGGAAGAAGTTCAGGAGTACACAGCTCTCTGTTCCGCATCGCGAGTAGAAAAAAAAATATTTGAGAAAGGTTTAGCGGCATACAGCCCATTAATATCATTATAAAACGATATTATATTACAAAACACATTTTGTGCGTAAGATGAAACACTTTATTCCGTTGTCTCCGCATCGCGAGGGAAGAAAATGGCTTCTGTGAAAAATATTCCAAATGGGTCAGGCGCGCACACGAGCAAATGTCCCGGATGTGACTAATACGGATGAAAGGCCGTATTTACACTAACTAGTGTTCATCACAACAAGTTTAAATCTTTACTCTGAAAGTCCTTAACGCCAGGATATATATATATATATATGTTCATATATGGCCATGTATCACATTTCTATATGGGTGCTAACGTTAGCTTCAAAAGTGTTTAGGCTAACGGCCAGCAGTCTTACACGACGGACAGCCTCAGCAAACGTTTTAAAAGGTAAACTTTTCATAAAATGTAAATATTACGAGATACGCAGTGGTTACGGTACTTAATGTCTACAAGTATAAAAGTATAAATACCTTTTCGACCGGACAAAAGCGAAAACTCAAGGCCATATCTGGGGAAATCACCATGACCGTTAACTGTCACTCAGCAGCTCAGCGTTGCCATGGATACATGCGCGTACCCTAAGTGACGTCACTCGATCACCAGCTCATTTGATTGGCTTTTACACTTTTATTTTTGCGCTGCATAACAGTCTTAAATGCAATAACTAAAAAAAAAAAAAGAGTAATTTTCCTTAATAACTTGTCTTGTCAGCTTACCAACAGCTTGATGGCCTATGTAAATATTAAAAAGTAAGAACTGATTTATTTGTCTTACCTGTGTTATTTTCCACTTTCTTTTCTATTCTTCATGTTTTCCTTGGCTGCATTCATCACTCTTCAGGGATTCAACCTTATTTTATTTATGTATGGGGAATACATAGGGCCTAATTGTAGCCTAGGTTCAATTACATTATTGAAGTGTATCTTGTTTTTGATGTCGAAATGCTGAAACAGACTTGATAATTACAGAAGTTACTTTTTCTTTTGCATAAATTAAAGTTATTTATTTTGCCACAAATTAAAATATATAGTTTATAGTATAGTATATAATAATAATAATAAAAATAATGCCAATCTTTCCATTTTTCATTCCAATATCACAGTTAAAAAAGGGATTTTGTTTTAAGGAAATATCCTTTAAAATCCAATATGGGTTTATTATTTGTTTTATTATTACTTGTCTTTAATTTAATGAACTCTGAGTTGCAAGGTGTCAGGTAAAGTCCAAGCATGGGCGACTGGATTTTTCATGTGTTGTTATGGGGATGTTTGCAAACTGGTTCGGGCGAATGTCCTCCAAATGTCCGCCAGCGAACGTCAAAAAGAGAACCAAATGCGGACGTAAGTGAACGTCCTCAGAACGTCCGTCAGCGAACGTTACAAAGCGGACCAAATCCGGACGTCCTTAAACGTTCGACAGTGAACGTTATAAAGCGGACCAAATACGGACGTCGTCCAAACGTCCGCCAGCGAACGTTACAAAGCGGACGTACTGCGGACCTAAATCGACGTTCGTAACGTCCGGGGGACGTCCCCTGTTTGCTGGGTCAGTAGTGGTGATGATCAGTAAACGTGGTGGAGCACAGAGAGGAATAATGAATCATAGCAGGAAAAGCAATCGCATACAGAACTGTAAAATACTAGTTCTGCTGAAGATTTAGACACTAGCGACATACTGAAATTGCTGCTTGTACTTCACATGATGTGATGGCGTGTTGACCTCTAGTGGTGAGCTTGAGAAGCACATGTGAACTTATAAAAATATCAAGTTAAAATATAAGTTTTTTATTTGTACATTTACAATATGCAAACACATAACAATACAAGAGAGGATTAAAATCACTAATCAAAAAGCATTAGATAGAATATCTAAAACGGTGACTGTGAAAGCACATATTATGTACATTTTAATTCTCTCAATTGCTAAAGATTAGTGTGGGCTGGTGTGAGAGAACAGACTCATCCACAACTCTTACGTCAGTCAAAACTTTGTCTTATGTATAGAGACATGTTTCTTATGAGACATACACAGAACTTAGAAAAAATTAAATATATTCTGTATATAAAATGTAAAAGAAATGTAATATAAAACAGATAAATGTAAATAACATGATCAATGTTCTGTAAAAATGACTATTATACATCAGAGTAAAAGACTGATTTGAATCTGTGCACATGTAGCCCACAATAATTTCATCGTCATTTAAAAATTTCAGTTTATATATAATTTGATATAGTTAGGTGCTAAATTACAATCACAGTCATGATTAGCAAAATTTTAATTGCTTCATTATGGATGAGCTTAATCCAGACATCATCATAATATAGGCCTTATACAATGTACTTGTATCCAGCTAATCCACCTAATCTGGATGCTTATTAGCCTGGTTTCCCTCCTCTATTTCACCTGTAAAAAATGCAAAATACCATTCAGACACAAAACTAACAATAAACATTCAACATTACTTATGTGTAAATGTATATTTCTATCAATGCTGCATTATTTAATTTGAAGTCTAATGCTCTTTTACCTGTATACATTAGTAATCATTTTTAAACAGTAATGTATAAGAGCTAGTATAAATATAGCTGCAAGCAGCAATTACTGGGGTTCAAGCAAATAAGGCCTTTAAGGTGCTATGGTTTTAGGGTGTAGTCCAACCCAAAATATATGGCTAACACTAAAACACATCCATGAAGGAGCCCATTAGTGGTCTTATGCTGCCATCTAATTGTTAAAATTATATCTTCAAACAGCTTACCATGGACATAATAGTGTTATTGACATTTATAACTATTTTAGTGCCATTTTTAGGCTGGTCTCCATAAAATGTGGCATGCTTGCTTAGATGATGCATCAGTTTACTCAGTTTTGTTACGTTTTGAGCTTTCTTTAAGGATGTTTAGGCATTTAGGTATACTATATATGGACCATATTATTGAATGTCCCTGTTATAGCTGTCCAAATGCAAATCTTCAACATTCCTTTGATAATTATTGATCTAGAGAGTCTAGAGAAGTTAAAAAACTAGGACTAGTTCACAAAAGCAGGTTTTTGAAATAATATCAAATATTTAAAGAACAGTTCTATTGACATCAATGGTCCTAGAGGCAAATTTGTTGAGAATGAGGAGATCTATCATATGATATGAAGATCTAGTGTTTGTGTGAATATATTAACTTTTTTTTTTTTGGCCTTTTTAACTGTCATAGCGCCACCTATGGTCCTTTCTCCATTAAACGTTGCATGCTTGTTTAGCATCATATAACACATGTGCTCACCTAGTTTTGCAAAGTTCTGATTTTTTTTTTTATTATTATTATTTTGGAGATACAGGCTTTTGCATGTACTTGACCATGCCCCCTTTTGTAAATGACCCCATTATAGCTACTCAAAGGACAAAATTCCACATTGATAATTTTGATCTGGAGAGTCCAGAGAACATTACTGCAGGGGTTTGATCAAGATTTAGTAAAAAACTAGTTTTCAAAAGTATGTTTTTCACATAATTGTTAATATTTAATCAACAATTTCATTGACAGTAATGGTTCTAGAGGCAAAGTTGCTCATTAGGAGGAGATCTATCAAATTATATGATATATATTGTGTGGCTGTGTGAAACACCACGTGATTGACAGAGGTTAAAAAAAAAAAAACTTGTTAGCGCCAACTAGTGGCCGATTTCTTTCCAAAATTTTTACAGACCTTTAGGACCATTAGTCGAACATGCCCACCGAGTTTCATTCCGATAGGCCTCCGTTAACCTTGTCTAATAGGCGCATTTTTGCATTTTCGAAATGCAAAATAGGTAGGCCCCCTATAGCCCAGCACTACATGCTTGAACCCCTAATAACTTGAGAACTTAAAGAAGTGCTATTTGAAGCTGTAGTAGCTGTAAGTTTGGCATAGTTTGTATTTATTTCTTGCTGTTTAGCAATATCTCACCAAAATTACAATCACATAAATGTATTCATAACAGTAATATAGTGAGAACCTTCTGAGGATTCCTCATCTGACAGTGACTGTTCTTGTTTTGTTGATTCCACAGGATCTTGACCTCTTGACCTGCGCTTTAACCAATTTAAGTAGTATATAGTTCTCAAAAGTGAATGTTCTTTCTCCATGCTGGAAAGAGGAATCAGAAGAAAACAATAGTGTTGAGTGGAACAAGTTGAAAAGTAGTTACTATATTTTAATTACTTTGAGTGAAAAGTATATTAGACTGTTACCAACATCACATTTCTGTAATCAGATTAGTTACTGATTTTGAATTATTTGGCATACACATTTTAAAGTAATATTTGTTTTAAATATAATACATAAAAACAAAAAAAAAAACATGGTGTTTGTCTGTTGGTGTTAGCATGACTGACATATGGATGTTTCCTCACCTCAGGTTACAGTTTGTGTTTTGTAGCACATCAATGAGCTGATGCTTAGAGTATCCAATGAAATTGTTATTCAGATCAAGCTCTTTTAAAAACTGCAGTGCTTTTGTTTCAGCCAAAGACTGAGCCAAACAAGCAACATCTGTAATGCCACAGTCATTTAGACTAGAAGGAGAAAGACAAACAGAGGAAGAAATTTATTTTCCCTTCAAACCAGAGTACAATATTAACCCAGAAGGCACAGTCACATTTGCCATTTCTTAGCATAATTTTGTAGCCAAAAATCACAGTCACCTCAATGGAAAACAATGTGGTGAGAAATTACAGGTAATGGATTTTTAGTCTAATTTGTCCCACCATAGTTTGATAATGAACCAAAAATATTTGAAAGTTCTCATTAACAAACTTGCAACCACCATGAGTGAAGGAAGGAGGCTGAATAAAAAGCAGTTCACTCTCTGACAGCAGATGGTGCTCAAAGAACAGAGGTTTCCCAGGAAAATGCCATAAACAAGTAGACTGCACTACTTTCTGTTCTTGACATGCACCTTTTACAGAGAAGGAAATCAAAAGTATTTACATGTTTTCAATCAGCCATTCAGATTTTTGTATTTGTTTTAGTGTTTATCAGACAACACTAAATACTTCATGATTTTTACGAAAACATTTTTACATTTTAATCTGGACCAAAACATGCCAGAAAATCTCTCTCTCCCTCCCCTGCAGCCTATCTATAACACATGCCGAGAGCCAGCTCTACATCACATCTCGTGATGTAACCTTGACTTTGCTTTTCATCCTGGAAGAATGAAATTGCTCAAAAAAAAAAAAAAAAAGAAGAAGGAAAAAATAGCTCCACTAACTCCACAATTTCCACTTTTTGATAATGTTTTCACTGAAATGCAGTCTGTACACATCTGTTCACACCTCAAAAAATGTGTTCTGGGGCTTCATGACTCTTTAAAATGGTTCTTTATTATATTATTGATCTTCATATTTGCGTTCGTTTGCACTTTACTCCACTTGAAACATCTGATTAATTTTCCCATTTTTTGTACTGAATTCACAGGACTGACCAACAGAAGTTACCTGATGTTTTCAAATTTAAAAGCAGGAATGAGTTTAGTTTAAAAATCAATAAATTATATATAGTACAGAAAGAAAGAAAAAAGGACAATCTAAGAGTCAGAGATAGAAGATTCTGCAGGAACACGCTTCACCCTGCAACTTATCAGTGTTTATTTCTGTTAATGTTACAATTTTAAAGTATGTTCCTCACCTCAATCTAACTTAGATCCATGTTAAGTTTATGTGTGAGTTAAATGCATGATGAGTAAATGTCATATAGCACACTAATACACCAGCAGAAGCATGGAAAATGTATTGTAGAACCATAAACCAATTCCTATATACTAGATTCTTTAGACTTTAGACAGTTTAGAGCAGAAATCAATCAGTAGCTCACATATGTGCTTCACTCCTTTGTTTTCTATTTTATTCCCACTCATATTCAGCTCTCTCAGTTGTGAAAGATTTGAACACAGAGCTGAAGTCAAGATATGACACTGTTTCTCTGTAATATGGCATTCACACAGACTGAAGACAGAAAGAGAAAAGACAATGAATCATTTCTATGAAGATCAACTTAGGTTTTGGAGGATTTGGATCATTTGCCTGACAGTAATTTGTCATTTGAAAGTCACACTGGAAATTCTCTCAAACAGCATTAAGTTATAAAGCATTAATTCTATTCCAGATGCAATTCGCATCACATCAATTTTAAGATCGGTTCTTCTATGTCAGTGTCACCCTTTTGCTCAGTGGGGCAAATGTGTTTAGGTCTGCTGTCCCAACTACATACAGTAAGGTTTCCTCACTTAACTACATTAGTTAACATGAACTAATGATAAACAATTACTTCTACAGCATTTATCAAATGAAAATTGTTGCGTTAGGATGGCTATTTGTGCGAGTTTTATTCAAACAAGCCAGGTGAGACGAACGTAACAACATGCAACTTTTATTATCTCAACTTCTCACTCCCCCACTAGGCGGCGATGTATACTACTGGTGAAACACGTTCTTAATTCTATGATCTGTGCAATTTCGCATGTGATGAATCTGTCGTCGTCTAACATCTGCTGGAAATCCAGGTAAACATACTTGCATGCAAGCGTGCATCCCCAGTTAACATGATCCCCAGTTGATCCATAACACCGGTCCCCACAATGTCAAAAATTTCAGGTTTTACTGTCCTTGTAGCAAAAGCAAGTACACACACACACACACACACACACACACACACGCACGTTTGTTTTTGTGAATTGTGGGGACTTTCCATAGACTTCTATAGATTTTATACTGAAAAAACGATATTGTCTATCCCCTAACCCAACCCTAACCCTAAACCTACCCCTTACAGACAACATGTTTGCATCGTTACACTTTCAGATAAACACCATTTACTATATATTTTTAATAATTTTTTAACATTGTGGGGACAGCAGGCCGCGGTCCCTACAATGTCAAAAATTTCAGGTTTTACTATCCTTGTGGGGACATTTGGTCCCCACAATGTAGCAAAAACAACACTTAACACTCATCTAACCCACGCACGCACACATATAATATATATATTATTACTAGCTAACAACAAATTTACATATATGTAAATTTGTTGTTAGCTAAGTAATAACGTGTCTAAGTGTGCTGAACTGTTGTTAATGTACATGAACACAACGACGCACACATTCTTAAAAGTTGTCAATTTTTTTAGTTATGGTAAAGACCAAAGATATATTTTTTTACTTACCCACACGGCAAACAACTTCTTTTTTAGCGGTTAGCAAACAATACGAATTATCTTCTTATGGATGCTTCTTCCTGTTTCAAAATGAATGAATTTGAGGTATTTGGACACGGGCGTGGTTTGTGATGTTGCACTTGGATGTGGGCGGGGTTAAATGTCCACTGCAGGCTGCAGCGAGATGGTGTGTTGACCTCTAGTGTGAGCTTTTCAGTACAACTTTAAGCAGGAAAATCTTTCCATCTACTGCTGTATGCTCCAGTTATATGGATAGCTGACTATTGAATTAATGAACTCAACAAAATAAACAAAATAAAATGATCAAGTTTTTTTTTTTTTTTTAGATATTTGCAATATACAAACACATTACAATACAATACAAAAGAAGATTAAAATCACTAATTAAAAAGCATTAGATAGACTAAACTGGTGACTGCGAAAGCACATAATATGTACAATTTGATTCTCTCAACTGGTAAAGGCTATCTGGGCTGGTGTGGGAGAACATTCATCCACAACTCAAAGCATCTTGTGTACAGAGACATGTTTCTTACGAGACAAACTAAATTACAATCACAGTCATGATTAGCAATGTTTCAGTTGCTTTATTATGGATGGAGTTTAATCTTGACATCATTATGTTGTAGACCTTATACTAGAGATTTGTTTTCTTCCTAATCCAGCTCTTTTAAGAGTTCATTAACCTCTTCTCCTTCCTTTTTCACCTGTACAAAAATGCAAAATACCATTCAGATGAATAGAAAAACAACAATAAACATTCAACATTACATATGTGTACATGTATGTTTCTAATAATGCTACATTATTTAATTTGAAGGTATAATCATCTTTCACCTGTATGCCTTAATCATTTTTAATCATTAGTAATACATAGGGGCTAATATAATAACTTTAGATTTGTTAAATCAGTTGCTATATTTCAGTTACTTTGAGTACAAAGCGCAATGGACTGTAACAAACATTACATTTCTGTAAGAATATTAGCGACTGATTTTACACTATGTGGCGTACACATTTTAATACAAAATTTTGCTTTAAATATAATACATTTAAAACCAATTTCATGTTTGTCTGTTTGTGTTAGTGTGACTGGGACAAATGAATGTTTACTCACCTCAGTTTACAGTTTGAGTCTCGTAGCACATCACTGAGCTGCTGCTTTGAGTCTCCTATTTTATTGTTACTCAGATCAAGCTCCTTTAAATACTGCAGTGCATTCTTTTCAGCCAGAGACTGAGCCAAACAAGCAACATCTGTAATGCCACAGTCATTTAGACTAGAAAGATAGGAGGAAAGATAATTGTTTTACTTTCACTCAAAGTGAAATATTAACATAGTGAATCATACATTAGCAAATGTTTGGATAAAAGTCAGTCATCTCAGTGGGAATGCATTTCGTCTGATGAATTCCAGTGGCAGAGAAATAAACCTGCATGAGTTTTGAATTTATTTCAAATTTGACAGGGGAATTCTCAGCACTGACCAACAGAGGCTGCTTCAGTGACCCCAGTGTTGCAGTAGTCTCATCAATGCTCTACTACCGGTCCATCAGACAAAACTGCATGAAATATTCAGAATGAATGAGGCAGTCATTTAAGCAGTGTATGCTCAGCCACTTCATAAAAGCATTGTTCAAGAATATACAGGGCTATATATATATATATATATATATATATATATATATATACAATTGCAATCAAAATTATTCAACCCCCCAGAGACTGCAGTACTTTACAAATACAAGCTTTTCTAAAGATCCAGGACTTTATAAAAATTGCATCTACAACAGTTTAATGGCATATTAAAAGTTATAATGTCAATATAGAATGTAATGTTTTTTAGGATTTTTTAATATCACAGCTATGTCATAATTATTCAACCCCTGTTCAACATTGCTGTTTTAAGTCACTTATTTTTTATGGTAGTGAACTAAATTGTCTTAAAATACAATTAAGCCTTTATAAACTTTATTAAAAAACAGAATTAGCTTGGGGTGTGACACATACATACGGTTAGCCCATGCATGTGCTGAAGTTCAGTCGCTAATATGACACAGTCAACGGAGCTCTCACAAAAACTATAGAAGAAATTGTCTTATTTTATTAGAAAGTCTAAGGCTATATTAAGATTTCCAAGACATTAAAAGTTCCTAGAGATGCAGCTGGCAGCCTTATTCCTTAGTTTGAAGTGTGTTGTACCAGAAAACCTTTGAGGGAGTTGAACAAAAAAAGCGCAATATCATAAAATGTTTGATCAGAGCAACTCAGAAAAACCTGCAATGTACAGCCAAAGACTTGCAATACGACCCGATGAAACGAGGAAAAACATTTCAATGCAGTGTATGAAAAGAACACTAGACAAGTACGGCCTTCATGTTGGGGCATCTTGCCGAATACCACTCTTGACCAAAAAGAACAAAAAGGCCAACCTGAACATGCTAAAATTCATTTGGATAGACCTGTGGAGTTCTGAAATGGAATAAAAGAATGTTTTATGGAGTGATGTGACCAAATTAGAACTATTTGGACCTGTGGATCAGCGGCATGTCTGGAGCAAAAAAAAGACAAAACTTATATGCAGAAGAACACCATCTCCATAGTCAAACATGGAGGTGGATCAGTCCTGTTATGGGGTTGTTTTACTGTAGCAGGAAGTGGAAAACATGACAGTATGAAGGATATCATGTATTCTTTGAATTATCAGGCCATTTTGGCAAGAATTGTGATGCTTTTGGTGCAATGACTGAAGCTGATGATCAATGGACTTTCCTGCAGGACAATCATCCTAAAGTATACATCAAAATCTACTTATCCTTGGTTCAGGAATCAGTCATAGAATGTTCTTGAGTGGCCTGTTCAGCCTCCAGATTTAATTCTCATTGAAAATATTTGCTTGAATTTGATTAAAGCAGTGGCAATGTGAAAACCAAAGATTATCAGTGATCTGAAAGCTTTTTCAGGCAAGGAATGGGCCAAGATTGCAGTAGAGAGGGGATAGAAGCTTACAAGCACTTTCAAGCAGCGATTATTGGTGGTTTTAAAGAAGAAAAGATTCTGCACCAAATTTTACTTTTGGGGGTTGAATAATTTTGAACATGAACATTTAGAGCCAATTTGATTTTTTTTTCTTACGTTACTTACTTACTTACATTCTCAGAATTATTCAAATGTGTAATGACAAACTTTCTCCAATAGTGTACTGATGCCTTTGTTGAATTGTTTTCACTAAATTTTGTTCTCTGGATCAAAATGTCTTGCAGGTCAAGGGGGTTGAATAATTTTGATTGCAACTATATATATATATATATATATATTTTTTTCTGCCCATGAGAAACTATTTGCACATGGGAATTCTTTGTATGCTTGCACATTAAAATTTCTAGTTTAAAATAAACTTACTGACAGGCCTTAAAGGACCCAGCCCTTAAAAATGGATCATTCTTAGACGAAGGGTCAGAATGAGGGTTGAACATTTTTTTTTGTGCAAAAAACTTTATGAAAATAATAATAATAACAAAAATCCATAATACTCTTTTGTTTTCTCTAAAATTAAAAAAAATAAGGGATGAAAATACAGGTATCGTTAATCTGTATCCAAAATTGGTGACCAAAAATGTAAGTATTGCCCTCTTTCTGGAAAAGTGGTATCAGTGCATCCCCAATCCTTCACCAGATCACAAAATACTTGGGCTTTTCATGAGATAATGAGCATGATTTTATTTTATTCATTGTTGAAGTGAGTGTTACTGACCTCAATCTCTCCAGTTTACAGTGGATATCAATCAGTAGATCACTTATGTGCTTCACTCCACTGTTTTCTATTTTATTACCACTGAGGTTCAGCTCTCTCAGATGTGAAAGGTTTGATTTCAGAGCTGTAGTCAGGATGACACACTGTTTCTTTGTAATACTGCATTTACACAGACTGAAGCAGAAAGAAAAAACACAATAAAATCAGATTTTAGAGAATTTTGGTCGATACCTTACTATGAAAAACACCTTATGGGGGTGGGGCCCTCTAGGGAGCTTCAGAAAACATCCAAAAATGTTTACACATAGATATATTAACATTTTAATGAATCCTAATTAAAATCCTAATTAATTAATCCTAATTAAAATGATTAAAATGCATCATTAAACATTCACTGGAAATGTTAATTAGGGCAAGAAACTACAGACAATATCTGTTTTTCCTGTTTTTTTTTTGTTTGTTTTTTCTTCTTTTTTCAGGCATTGGTCATAAAAAAAAGGTATTTCGATAATGTCAGACTACAGAAAAGATGAATAAAATACACATTTTAGTGATTATTAAACTCTGTCTGTTGGCACCTGTAGATTTTAATTGCAATTAAAGCTGAAAACAAAAAAATAAATAAAACTATTTATGCATTCAATAAAGCCTGCCCCTTGTAGCCCTGTACAGCATCTTACAACACCTGTATGGGTTTTTGTCTCATATTTATATCTTATGACATAGTTTAGTAATATCACATAAGCAAGAGTGTGAATTTTCCCTGAAATATCTGTATGATTATAAAACATGTATTGAAAATAAGCTCCCCTTTTACTCCCATTGCTTTCTGTCAAGTCTTTATTGTCCTATACATAAAAAAAAAGTATTTCAGTAATGATTGCTTAGTCAACAGTTTAAAGCTAACTGAATAGTTGTATTTCTTTTAGAAATTAAACATTTGCGTTTTTATTATTTCATATTATTTTGAGTCTTTGCAATGTTGAGAAAAACATTTGATTCAAATGAGGGAATGATATTATTGACTACAATAACATCACTATTAAAAGTAATATTATATTTTAAATTATGTATATTACTTACGTCAGTGTGTTGAGTCGACAGTGTTTATCCTGCAGTAGAGCAGCGATCTGATTCACTCGTGTGTCTCCTAGTTCATGTTTACTCAGATTCAGTTCTCTCAGGAGTAATGGGCTTTTACCCACAATTCCAGTCACATACTGACAGGCTTCATCTGCACCAGGACTCAATAACCTGAAAAAGTTTATACACTGAATTTATTTGACTATATGTCCATTGCCTTACAGAACATTTTGCTAAACATGTATTTTTTTCCTCACAGTTTACAATGAAAATGTTCTGATAAGCAGAAGGACAAAAGCTCACTAGATCCTTATTTTCAGTACAACTGTGGACAGTGAAGTTAACATTTTGATTGGTCTCAAGCTCTTTCCGAACACTGCATTTTTGTGAAGAACTGGAGACTCATGGATATGATATAGAGTGATACAGTGAGAATCTGTGTTTGATGGATAATAAGTTAAACTACAGTGCATTTAAAAAAATGAATACCACATTCAGTGTTGGGCAAGTTACTCTGAAAAAGTAATTAAATTACTGATTACTGATTACTCCTTTTAAAAGTAATCAAATTACTGTTCTGATTACTTTATTTAAAAAGTAATTAGTTACATTACCTTTTTTTATGTACATCCACAACATTTTCATGAAATAGTAAGTTTGTGTGTTGCCTAACATCCCAGCATAAACGCTCCCGATAAAATATTTTTTACTAAAGCATCAACATTCACAAACCACTGTTATTTTTACAAAAAGCAATAGGCTGCTGCATGCGTGGTTGTAAAATGCACGGCATTTCGAGCGGTGAGTGGATTCTCTGATTGTCCACTGCATTCCAGAAATCAGCATTGTTTAACGCTGCAAACACATGTTATAAATAGAAACTCTGCCTATGCTTACGCGTATTAATCATTTTTGTTTTACAGTAGTTGTTCTTGTTGCTTTTGTACAATACATGAATAGCAGTTCATTTGTTTTAGAGATTTTATGTTTGGATATTTCTATTTTGCGGGAGTCCTGCAAATCATTTATTCGATCGCATCCCGCACATCGCATCTCTGCCCGTCCGCAGCCCCGCAAGGGACAAGACGAGTACGGCTGTGGGTGCGGGTGCGGGCAGGCAGAGACTCATGTGAAGACAATGGAAGTTGATGCGTTGCTCTCCGCACCCGGTACATTCTCAAGAAGTTTTAATGTGCCGTGCTGCCCTTTCAGGTGTTTTAAAATGGATACAGACTTTTTTTACGGTTTAAAAGGTTTTCAACCCCTCTGACAACACACAATAATGTTCTTTCCTTTGACAGAATTAAACTCAAAATAATGATTGTATTTCCAGCTACAGAACGCGTACTTTCCTCTCCCCATGCTGACTTTGTTTTCATTGGTAGAAACCGCCTCACAGGAGCTTTCCAGTCAAAGTAGGTCTCAGGTAGAGGACATCGCGTGTGCTAGTCAACACCCTTTTTACAATCCAGATGATTGGCAATTATGTAACACAGCGGTAATGCATGCTTGTAACTATACTGTAATTACTAATTTGGAAATTATAATGCGTTAAATTACTCCGTTACTAAAAAAAATGAAATTACAGTAACGCGTTACAAAGTAATGCATTACTGCCCAACACTGACCACAATACTGAATTTCAGCACATTTAGTGGCCGATAATGTATATTTAACTTACTGTAGCTTGTACAACTAGACTGTGCTGATATTTGTTGTCAAGACCACAGCAACCCCAGGTGCAACAAATTTTGCAACTTGCTGTATTACAGAAGAATATTTGTATGAATATTTTACCTGCATTTCATTTATTTTGTGTTATTTAATTATGTCTCACCTAAGTGTCTTCAGTTGACAGTTTGGATCCTGTAGTAAATCATTGAGCTCTTTCACTCCTGATTGTCCAGGATCATTTCCTGTGAGATCCAGCTCTATCAGGTGTGAAGGGTTTGATCTCAGAGCTGAAGCCAGAGCTTTATAACCTTCTTCAGTGATACTGCAGTCTGAAAGTCTACAGAAAAGAGGTTTAAAATGAAATAAAAAAAGTTTTATATCATAAAATCATCAAATGTATTTTCACTTAAAAGTAATGAGAAATGCATCGTTTAACAGAGGCATTTCTTTCTGTTTCTATAGTAATTTTAACTTTTATCAAAAGATTATGTTGTGATTAAAATCAAACAATGGTTCACTGAACTCACATGAGTTTCTCCAATTTGCAGTTTGTATTTTCTAATCCGTTCTGGAGTTTGTTCAGTCCTGAATCCTGTAGATTATTGTTGCTCAAGTCAAGCTCTTTCAGGCTGGGGTTTGATCTCAGGACTGTAGCGAGACCTGAACAGCTTTCCTCTGTTAGACCACAATCACGCAGCCTAAAAGAGAATTTACAAACACAAAATACCTGGTACCAACATTCAGTCTCTGAGAAGTCAATCACTGGGAAATACTGTTTTGTCACCTGGTTTAAGATCAATCTACAATAATAAATGAACACAACACTCACTGAAGAGCTTTGAGTTTACAGTGTTTATCCTGCAGTAGAGCAGCGATCTGATTCACTCGTGTGTCTCCTAGTTCACGTTCACTCAGATTCAGTTCTCTCAGGAGTAATGGGTTTTTACCCACAATTCCAGTCACATACTGACAGGCTTCTTCTGCAGCAGGACTCAAAAACCTAGACACAGGAGAAGTACACTGACATTACATACTATATAATTGTTTGTAATCTCAGTCATTTCAAAGCTTTTATAAATGTCTTTTTGATGATTTAATTTTATTCCAGCTACAAACTTTTAAAAACACTTACCTTAGTGTTTTCAGTGTTTTTGAGGAAAATGGATACCACCGTCCATTTTGTGAGTCACTGAGTTGCTTCACTCCTGATTCACCAGGATCATTTCCTGTGAGATCCAACTCTATCAGGTTTGAGTTTGATTTTAGAGCTGAAGCCAGAGATTTATAACCACCTTCTGTGATACTGCAGTCTGAAAGTCTACAAAACAAAGAAGCTTAAATTTAAGTAAATTTAGCATTTAAATTTAACATTGTGTTTCAAATTAATTAACTGCTGCACAATATGCTGAGTCACAATATATAACTAGACCACACCAGAGCTCAATATATTATCAGATATCATTATCAGATTAAAAAACAGACATGCAAGCAAACCACTTCAGTTTTTATTCTGTCATAAATGCATGCATCAACTATTTATGAACTATTACGTGATGGATTATTACATAAACTAAATCAGAATGATCAATGCCGTTTAAAATGTGTATCAAATGAAATCTTTACTAATTGGCTGTTTTAAGTTTTGAGTCGTTTACAGTTTTAATTTGTTTTTCTTCCCAGTAGACATGTGTTGATATCAAACTCTCAAGCTATTATTGTGATATGCAATTTTATTACATTGTCTATCGGTGTTTAAATAAATGTCTAACATTTATAATTTGTTTAAAAGCAATTCTCAAACTAGACTTTACACAGACTTTAAGTTTTTACGTATTACGTATTTGGTGCTGTGATAATTAAATAATTTCAGGTGATTACCAGGGCAACAGCTGCATTTATATCTTATACAAACAAATGTTTAAGACTAACTAGATATTTTAATAAGTATATATATCTTTAAAAAGTATATATATATATATATATATATATATTTGTGAAGGGTGGATTTCCTTGTATGGCCACTTCGGGAAGAGTGCGTGAACGCACACAGCAAGAGCGCACCCATCAATTAATATCATCCGGGTTACCTTCTATGAATGAACATGCATGTCTCCAGGACGTTGTGTATGAGTATTACAGTCTTGTATAGTGTCTTTTGTATTGCATACTGTTTTATACATGCTTTATGATTGAACCCCCAGAAAATGCAATCTTATTGATATCATGCTTCCTATGAAATTAAACCTCATTTAATGCCCTACACATCGGTGTACAGATCTGCATTTTCTGCTCTTCTACTTCTTCTCTGGTTGCTGCTTGTGTGGGACTTACTAAATCCCAGGGCTGGCTCAGCCATGCCTGGCAGGCCTTAACAACAGCCTCGTCTTCCAACCACCACCAAGTTAGAAAAACATTTTTGGAGTTTGTCACTGTTCAAACTGGAAAGAACCTGATTGCAATTCCAACACGATCAAGATTTTCATCCAAGACTCATTCAACGGCCAAGGCAGAGGCAAACGAAAGTGAAACGAAACAGAGGTTTAGTATAAGATGTAGACTGAAGGTTTCACACAGGTGCTTTTAAGATTCCGTTTCATAGCTTCATCCCCGGATTCATTTATTCAGTCTCATTTGCTCTTCCCCCATGTATGTGTGATTCTATGTGTATTTGCTAAGACTAGTTATGTGTTAGTGTTTAATTAATAAAATGTTTGTGCACAAATTACATGAGTTTCTGATTCTGTCACTGCTTGTGAATTAATTGTCCCTTTTACAATTCCGATCTAGCTAGATGCTCTAATGTGATAGTTCTTTAAGAACATTATTTTCTGTGACCACAAAAATATCATTTTTTAGATTTGAAATGAAATTACACTGAATGCTCCCTGGACGAACAGATTAGTTGATGGAAATATTAATTCTGCTACAGTTACTACTGGCAGTTGATATAAATATTTGCAATTCATTATAATTAACTGCAATTATTTATACACTTAATTTGCTTAAAAGTTACACTGTTAATTTCCAATTCTGTTATTTTTTATTACATTTTTAAAAAATTCTTTAAGTTTTATTTTAGTTTTAACTTGCAGTTTTTTTCACCTCTGTAGGGAACCAGATTCAATAAATATATATTATTTCTATAAATGTTGTGGTGTTGAGTGTAGCTGATGAAATGTACTCACTTCAGTATCTTCAGCTGAGATTTCTTCAGTCCTTCACAGATCTCTTTGACTCCTGAGTCCAGCAGACGACTGTTGTTCAGGTCCATCTCTTTCAGGATGGTTTTGGAGGAGAGAACAGTAGCTAGAACTGAACAGTGTTTTCCTGTCAGCTTACAATTATTCAGCCTAAACACAAAATGTACTGTTTATTATTCACATATTCAACACACATCAAATCAACAGCTCTTCATATCTGCTCACAAGCGACTGACAGTCCTTTATATTAAACAAAACAAAAGTTATATAGTATAAATAATGTTTACTCACTTAATTTTCTCCACTCTGTTATGAGAGTCCATCAAAAAAGCAGAGAGCTTTAATCCATCCAGATCTCCTAATTTATCTTTACTCAGATCCAGCTCTGTTAGTACTAACGGATTTATATCCAGAACTTGACTCAGATAGTCACACGCTTCCTGTGCAGCTGAACTTTTCAAAAACCTACAGGAAGCAGAAATGATGATCTAATCTTGTTAGAATTTTAAGCCTTTTGCAGCTCCCATCATCCTCATGGATCCAGTGTAGCATTAAAGTACAGTAAAGAGTAGAATGTGTAAGTCATAATTATGGTAACAGTTTTGCTTGATAGCAATTCAGTAAATTCCTCTTTATGTCATTCAAATTCTGCATTTGCTTCATTTGTCACATTAACTTAGTTGCACACATCTGAATATGTCTGTGGCTTATTTTAAAATACTGAAAGGCTTTTATTACCTGACATTCTTTAATTTACAGCATCCATCCCGCAGTAAATTAATGAGCTCCTTCACTCCCGATTTTCCAGGATCATTTCCTGTGAGATCCAGCTCTATCAGGTGTGAGTTTGATTTCAGAGATGAAGTCAGTGTTTTATAACCTTCTTCAGTGATACTGCAGTCTGAAAGTCTAAATATACAAAAAAGCAGTTAAGTACTACACCCAGTGCATTAATAGCATCTGCTTAATTTGAGTTTCATACAATACTTAAAGTTCTCTTTAAACACACACACAAACACACAATTAGTTTCCATAGCCATCTTATTATTATTATTATTATTTTTTTGTTAATCTAATCAAATGGACATTTATAAATGTATACTATCATGAAGAAATGTAGATAAATAAAATACACACTTCAGTTTCTTCAAGCTACATTGTGGATGTCCTAACAGATCACAGATCATCTTGATTCCAGTGTTTCCTAGTTTATTCCCACTCAGATCCAGCTCTATCAGGTTTGAAGGATTTGAAATAAGCACTGAAGTCAGAGCAGCAAAACCTTTTTCTGTAATACTGTTGTTATTTAGCCTGCAGAGAAAGAAAACAAAGCCAGGAAAAATTATTTGGAATATTTTAGCCACAACACACAACTTTATTAATAGCAGGGCTCAACACTAAGGATTTTTTCTACTGGCCCGGTCAAAAAAAAAATTGCTGTTATCATTGTTTTTGACGCATGTTATCTTTTATTTTAATAAATAAGCTTATATGACACCAAAATTTTACATACCAAATAAAATTTTACAATTTTCGATTCCAATTTCAATACTGCACCTAAACCTACTAGCCTAACTAAAGTCCAACCATTATTTGTATCTATGGTTACCGCTGTAAACAAAGTTGAGCCGTGCTTATGAACGCTACTTGAAATACATCATACCCGGGCAAATGAAAAGAAAACACCATGTAAACTTTTTTTTTTTTTAAACAGTTCTCCTCACAGATACATTCACATAAACCACAGTTTCAGTATTTAAGGTAATATTTCCAATATTTCGTGCATTGTGCATCTTGCTCTGCCTGCTACAGTATTTTTTTTTTCTCTTTGCGTTCATCTTTAGCATCTCTGGCCTCTGTTAATGCATGTCTAAAGAGTTCATACTATTTCCACACACATGACATTTTGAAAGAAGACTGCATGCAGTCCGAGTGCAAGCCCAGAACAAGAGATCAGTTGAAATATGTCCGGTCGATCGGTGCATCTGTCTCCACTGTCTAAATTAATTATGTATTGATCAATGTTAAAGCTACAAAGCTAAAACTTTTGTAGGCTATTTGTCCGTCAGAGATGTGTCTCTCTGTAATCGCTTAAAATGTTAAATTGTCAAGGTTAAAAAACATGTGCAATCCGATCGGGCCAGTGACATATTCGTCTTTCACGCTGGCCCCGGGCCATTGGGCACTCCTTATTGTCAAGCCCTGAACAGAAAGGTTTTTAAAGCCAAAGACACTGGGTCTCCCTTCTGACACAACATGTATTTTAATGCCACAGCAAACCTAGCCTAATACAAGTTAAAACTTCCTAAGCAATTAAGTAAACAATCTGTGATAAACGCAAAATCAAATTACAAGCAATAAGACAAATAAACACAGCAAGACACAATTAGTTTTTTCCATGTAGCCTATTATTCAAGTTCAAAATACTACAAAAAAGGCATCATTAAATATGAAATAAAATAAAACTGTGGGGACTGCATAAATTAAATATGCAAAAGTTTTTCAGTCAACAGCAGCGGGTATATTAGGTTGCTGTCACTTTAATACTGAACGCACAGATTTAATTTATTGATACAAATCTGATTTTCTCCCAGTTGTTTATGCTCACTTTAAACATATCTAACTGTGTTCACCTGAATACACGCCAAGTCAGGCATTTTGATACATGATGTGTAATATGTAAATATAGTGTATTGTTGTATTGTACATGCTTTAGGGGTGTGTGCACACAGGGCCACCTGAAAGCTTGTGAATACAGTAGGGATGTAATGGTTACCGGTTTGACGATAAATCATGATCAATTTCCCCATGGTTAGTATTAACCTTTCGTATTTTAATCATCAATAAAACTGTATTTGATTACCGCGATTTGAACAACTGATGATAACGGAAAAACACAAGATGGTCACAAGATAGTCAGATTCCTATGGATGCTTCCACATAGACTGCGAGCATTTGCATTTTTTTTTAAATCAACCAGTCTGGCGAATCATTTCAGTTTTGCGAAGCGAAAACACAGGCTGTCCAATAAGATCTGAACATTACATCACATGGCCAGAGAAACTGCTGTAGCAAAAAAAGGCAGCGTAAACAAACACAAAAGAAGAGTATTCAGAGAGAGAAAAGAATGCATTCTTGTTATCATTGTATCTGAGAAAAGATAGTTTTTCTCACGTCCTTAATGTAATTTCTATTAATTCTTCACTGAATTATGTTAAATGGAGGAGATCACTGTCCATTTTCTTCCACGTGTATGAGTGTTATAGTCAGTCTTCACTCTCTAGATCTTCCATATTAAAAAAAACTCAATATCATCAGTTATCACTCAATTATCAGAGCTCATCGCCTTCGATAATGAACGCGATATTGCATAGCTTGTCAGTGAACTACAACTCTGTGTAGTAAATGTCGTTCCATCTGACAGCAGGTGATGAAGATTTACAACTAATCACAGAACGGGCATTACTGACAAAATGTGCATGATAATCACATCTGATTATTTGCACAGCCCTACTGTAAAATATAAACAATGTCAATACTCACGTCAGTGTGTTGAATTTACAGTGTTTATCCCGCAGTAGAGCAGTGATCTGATTCACTTGTGTGTCTCCGAGTTCACACTGACTCAGATTCAGCTCTCTCAGGAGTAACGGGTTTTTACCCACAATTCCAGTTATAAACCGACAGGCTTCATCTGCATCAGGATCCAAAAACCTGCAGAAGAGAAGATGATATAAGAAACCAGTAGGGAGTTTTTGTTTATCTTGATATAATATTGTAATGACTGATTGGATGCAGTATTGGCTTTGTTTGTTAACCAGTTAGCCTATACAATTTAGATGTTTGCCAAACTGACCCCAAACCAGCCCAAATTTTGTCCACCCGCCCAAGCCAATTTTAAATCATGCAAATTCAAAACTGCCCAATCTGGCAACACTGATTATGAGATGAACAGAATAAACTTCATTGTTACCCACATTATATTAATAAAACACATCAGGAAATAGCTGAAAAGATGATTATTGCTGATTCCATAGATGTTAGTGTGTATTTTACAAACTACAATTTATTGTCTTGCTTGAACTTATGTATATCTAAATGTCTGAAGCCTAAAATAAATATTACATGAAAATACTGCATAGTTGTGATACATATGCCAAGCAGAGGTCTAGTTAACCAAAAATTTGTCATTGGTGGATTACACTGAGAGTGATCTATTGCAATTTGTAGCTGTAATTCCCACTCCTGTCCAGTTGGTGGCGAGTGCACATCACATTATAAAGACAACAAATGTATGCGTTTGCAAATGTCCTTAATCATTAATTTATTGTACTGTAGAGAACAGCACAAAAAGCAAACAACAACAAAAATAATTATTCTGCCCCAGCATCCTGTCTTTGGTCTGGGACAGGCCAACGAACCTCCTCAACATCACAGACTAAATTGGCCCTGGACAGGCAGTGGGGGTAAAATCCTCTTGCATGCCTGATCCAACCCTGGCACACATCAACTAAAATATATGAGAATACATGTTTTTATGCCCTTGCCTTTCCTATTTCTCTTCCATGTTACAGTTTTTTTCCGTTGCTAACATCCTTTTGTCCTATCTGTAGTCACATTTTCAAAACTCTAAACACAATAAGCACAACATCTGTCTGTTTTGACCATATCATTAACACAATTTGTGTTGTTTTCACACAATATGCAGTCAATTACCACATTTCTAAAATGCATACATTTTATTTTCATACAAGCTTACCCAAAACCAAAATCATGGATCTTTTTAGTCTTATTTGTAAATGTAAGCTTACATGCTGCTTAAACACAGCATGTCAGAAATGAAGATCTAATGTTCCAAACCTTAAATACAGTATAAAGCTTCTACTTCTGCAACAAGAGCAGCTCAAAATTATTGAAAATATTTGGAGGAATAAACAGGTGTTGAAACTTTCCATTACATCAACATAAATAGACCTCTTTTAATTGGTTTTGTGGATGCAGAGCAACACAAAGAATCAAGGAGAGAAAATAATATCTGGGAGAGAAATAGTTGTATAAGGTAGAGGAGTAGTTGGATCAGAAAAGGGGAGAAGAAAAGGTAGGGGAGAGGAGTAAGAATATGTGCTGGACTGTGCATTTTTATGTTTTTCCCCCTTACACATGTGGAACCTACGAAAGCTTATGTCTGCCATTGAATATAAAGGGTACAGGGGAATTGTGACATTTTTATCTCACAATTCTGATAAAGTCTGAATTGCAAGATGTAAACTTGGAATTCCAAGAATATACGTCTGAATTGTGAGATGAAAATGGTTATAAATATTATATTTTCTTTTTTATTCTGTGATGGAAACAAGCTTGCATAGTAACCAAAGGCCACGTATGTTGATCACTGGCATCAGCTATCATAGGGCATCATCCACATCCAACCCTGACCCACTGGAAAGCAATTGCAATCAATGTTCCAATCGAATTTCTGCATAGAGAACCCTATCTTTTTCTATTATACATTCTATAAAGTAATGATGACTCATTCAGTTTTAGATAGTATATTGCCAAGAAAGAACATATTCAACACCTAAAAATGTAAAATGGGTTTCTGTTTAGGGTAAAATCAAATTACAAAAACAAACAAACAAAAATAAATGAAAAAACAAAACAAAAAATACACAAACAAACAATAGATTTAAATATTGTCTGTTATATTTGGGTAGAACTGAAACATGACAATCAATGCAGTTTTTGTAAAGTCAACTGTTAGTATTTTGACAGTCACTGTGCTATGATTGATTATATGTTTCTGTGGATAGAAACTAGTGGTAATGTTTTGACCGAATGACTCATTTTTAATCGGGTTTGCTGTGTTTTGATAGAGTTTGCAGAGTTTGTATTTATCTAACAAAATATGGTTTTGGCCAGAAAATGAACAATTTGGCTAATTGTGTGATATAGGTGTTGCTGTGTTAAGAGTTTAGAAAAAGTACTTCAAGTACTGATAAATGCTTGTTAGCAATTGAAAAAAAACTGTACTGTCGTCATCTTCCTCCTTCTCCTTCTCATCCCCTTTCACCTCCTACTCTTCCTCTTCAAATTGACACATTATTGTATGCGGGATATTGAATATTAAAAAAGACCAGATAGGATTCACAGTTACACTTTTACTAGTGGTCTGACAAAAAAAAATCAAGATAAAAAAATAAAAAAATAAATAAAATGAAAATACATTACAAAGTCATTGTGAAATAAAAAATTGTAAATTAGTCTTGTGTTGTCCTCTGTCTATATATGCTTTCCAATCGAAGGTTCATTCATAATTGTGTTCTAATTGAGCTCAAACTTTGCAGACTTGAGTGAACAATAGTGGTTGAGTGGTTATAGTGTTTTAGCAATCGAAAAAAACTGTAATACAAATAATATAATATTATAGAAAAATATTAGAAATTACTTAATGTTCTTTATGGCTCTAACAAAAGTGTTTTGAGAATTTCACTTCTGATCTGAGAAATGCACCAAACTGTAAGTTGACTTTGGCCCTTTTATCTCCATCAAAGGTTCTGATTGATGTGTGATAAATTTTGACACCTAGGGTAACTGTGGGTAACTGTGTGCTAATTAAGCTCAGACTTTGCAGACTTGAGTGAACAATATTGAATGCTTGTGCTTTCTAAATGATCACATGGTGTAAGCACTGAGAAATGTAGCGATTTGTGTGTAGAGAATTGCAGTAACAGCTCACCAAATCTGACTCACGTGTTAAAGCAGGGGAATAGTGTTTATAGTTCAGGGAAATGGGTGTGCTTTTTGAAAAATGGCATTATGGTTTTGAAATTTTAGTTCAAAAGACTGGTTATAGTGTTTTAGCAATGGAGAAAAACTGTAATATGACGGGTAATAATAGATTATGATGGAATTTTTGTGACCATGTCCATCAAAACGATGGACAAAGTTTAACCTCTGGTGCCAAGCACTGAGCGCATCCATCTCTGGCTAAGTGCCAGCCAAAGTGCCAGCCAGACCTGAAATCAGGTCTGACTCAGGTCTCACTTGATGCACTGAAATTTGTAGCCTTACCTCAGTGTCTTTAGTTTACAGTTTGGATCCTGTAGTAAATCATGGAGAAGCTTCATTCCTGATTGTCCAGGATCATTTCCTGTGAGATCCAGCTCTATCAAATGTGAAGGGTTTGATCTCAGAGCTGAAGCCAATGCTTTATAACCCTCTTCAGTGATACTGCAGTATGAAAGACTATAGCAGGGGTTAAAATGGAACATTTATGTTATTAATTAATTATTCTAGAAATTCCAGAAATTAAATTTCATTGTATATCAGATTACTTATTTCAAGCATTGAGTAAAGATGCATTACTTTTGCATTACTGTTACTGAAATGCATTACTTTTTAAATTAACAACAAATTAACTGATTTACTTTTTCAAACAAGCAAAGCATGTTATTCTTTTTTTTTTCATTCATGCCAGAATGTTTTAGTGGAATGCAACTGTACTTATTTGCAACACTGGATTAGTTCTGTGAGTGAGCGCTCATGTGCAGCAGTCAGCAGTCATAAGCAGCCTAAACTGCCATTGTCATGACAACCAGTGCAACAGGTCAAAATGTTGACTACAGAATGACTACAACATTTCTTTTTTCACATGATACATTGTGAAAATTTAATTACAACATTATGAACATTTTCAGGCAAGTAAAAATTTGCTTCCTGCAATTACAATTGCAAATTAATGCTTATGCATGCATATACCTGCTACACACACACACTCTTTTTTAACACTAGAACCGCCACGGGGTCAATTTTACCCGTACCTGTTATTTAAATGTACATAACAGATTTTCAATAAAACACTCAAATCTCCCAGTCATTGACTTTTACTAAAATTGTGTAATTTAAAATCTCCTGGTGTTAAAAAGTGTTTAGATAATACCAGATCGAAAAAACGGAGCATTTTTACCTAAAAGCACCAACGCGGGTCAAATTTACCCACTATATAATGCGTGTATTTTCATGTGTATATGCGTGTCATAATCTTGCCGGTTATGTTTTACATTGTACATTGCTAGGCAGCGCCTTTTACTCACTGAATTAGTGGTTATCAGTTTCATAAATAAAGTCAATAATAGTAAAAGAAGGCAGTTGCTTTTTGACGAAGAGGTATTACAAGCACTAAATACCATGATTATTGGAGAGTCTGTTATGCGTCCTGGGTCGGCTCAGCATCTGACGGCTCATCTGACAGCGATCACATATTTAGATGTTTTAACCTAACGTTACACATATTGTTAAAACTTTGGATTATTTGTTACATTTTTGTTTTGCATTTTCTATTGTTTATTGTCCGCTACTGTGTTTATTCTAGTCTGGCCGTTTCCTGAAAAAAATAAATAAATCTGATCTATGTATAATAAATACAATTTTTATTTTTTTTTATAACGCTAAGTTTATTTGTGTTTTTCTCTTATTCAGGTTATAAATGATATAAGTAAACAAATTAATTATTCATTAGGTGAAGCTGTGCACTTGAATTTGACATTGCATCATCATATGCAGTGTGCACGAGTTATTATTACACATTGTTGTCTATGGGCTATTTTCGTAATTTAAATAACATGAATTGTCTTAATTTATTGAATAATGACAATGAATTCTAATATTACACCACATAATTATGTAGTTCCTTCTTTTTAATTCCTTTTGTCAGCGCAGTCTTGTTTATGTTAAATTGACTGTTATGAAAACGAACTGTAGGCTGCATAAATATCTATAAACAAAACAACAGGGCAAAAATATAAGTTGATGACTAGACAATCATTTTTTTATGACACTACACACTTCTTTATCAAGACAGTGGCATAATACAGTGAAATTAAATCTTCCTTAGCCATGTCAAAACACTTGTTTGTGCATGGGTAAAATTTACCCGCATGGCAGTTTTAGGTATACAGCGACCTCTGGTGGTTCTAGTGTTAAAACATGATTACTTACTTTCTGATGAGTAAATATTTAAACAAACAAGAGGCCTAGAGTTACACAGCAACTCACCAGAGTTTCTCTAGTTTACAGTTCTCTTTCAGTCCATCAGAAAGCAGCATCACTCCTAAATCTTCCAGATTATTATTGCTCAGGTCAAGATCCTTCAGACTGCTAGAGTCTAATTTAAGAACTGAAGCAAGAGCTGAACAGCTTTCACCTGTTAGATCACATTGACTGAGCCTGAAAATAATGATTGAACAATATCAAAAAAGGAAGATTCTATTCATTTTAGGAAAAAGATTAACTCGAGTAATGCAGCTGTTTTTTTTAGCCACTTAAAATTATTGTCTGTGAGATAATAAAAAATGTAACACTACAAATTAAATTTCCAGTGTCAATTAACAAAATTAAATTAATTAAATGAAATCTCAAAGTTTTGACAGAAGGGAAAAGACAGAGTAAACCAAATAGCTAGTTAAACCATATTATTGTGATTGTTATTTTGTTCAGTGTAGCTGATGGTAAAATGTACTCACTTGAGTATCTTCAAATCACACACAGGATTCTTCAGTCCCTCACAGATCTCTTTGACTCCTGAGTCCTGCAGACGACTATTGTTTAGGTCCATCTCTTTCAGGATGGTTTTAGAGGAGAGAACAGTAGCTAGAACTGAACAGTTTTTCGCTGTCAACTTACAATTATTCAACCTAAACATAAAAACAGCATTATTTATTATTCAACACACATCAGATCATTAGGTCTTTATTTATGCTTACAGATGTGACTGACAGTCTTTTATAATGAATAAACAGGAGTCATAATGTATAAATCATGTTCACTCACTTCATTTTCTCCAGTTTGCTATGAGAGTACATCAAAAGAGCAGATAGTTTCTCCCCATCCAGGTCTCCTAATTTATCTTCACTCAGGTCCAGTTTTGTCAGAAATAATGGACTTATTTTTAGAACTTTAGTGAGATACTTGCACGCTTCCTGTGCAGCAGGACTTTTCAGAAACCTGCAGGGTGTAGAAGAGAATTAATAATTTAGGTTTTTGGACAAGAGACATTATGTTTGTGCTCCTCAAGAGTTTTGGAAGTGGCTGCTGTAGAAGGCTTAGTCAGAGGGTGTTTAGCCAATTTGGAAAAAGATACTTTAAGAAACCATTAAAACTGTGTACAGGACAGGTTGTATTAGTCATTAGTGGACCATATAGCTAAGATGCTAATCGTGCTCCACATGCAGCCGCTAGATGGCACTGATTGCTTTTGCAGTGCTGTCAGAAGAAATCCATGCACAAAAGAAATTCATTTAAAAATAGTATTTTGTAGACTGTTAAGTAACTGTTTAGTGTCAATTTTCTATTTATATGGGACATATTTCTCAGAAAATTACAGAAGAATCACACATCTGTTCTGTTAATTCAATGTAATATAACGCTCCTAATTTTGCATACTGTATGTGCTCTGATGTAATTAAAAACTAATCAATAGAAGACATGACTTCTCAACTGATTATTAATGCAGCACTGCAGCATGGTTGCAGAAAGTTCATTTTAAAGTACAACTTAAAAAAAAACATGTTAAGATTTCTCCACCTAATGGTGTTCAATTTACAGCGCCCATCATGTAGTACATCAGTGAGCTCCTTCACTCCTGATTGTCCAGGATCATTTCCTGTGAGATCCAGCTCTATCAGGTGTGAAGGGTTTGATCTCAGAGCTGAAGCCAGAGCTTTATAACCTTCTTCAGTGATACTGCAGTCTGAAAGTCTAGAACGGAAAAGAATAGTTTTCTTTGTTGAGATACAGTTTATCATATAGACACTAAGCTTTATAAATAACTTGTAACAAAATGTACGCTTATCTAGTGTGCTTTTCTCCCACAGAATCTATAAATAGGTGCATTAACCAAATCCTTGATAATCAAAACTTAAGTTAATCATCTGCCAAAAAGTTAATTTTGTCATTATTCATTCACCCCCATGTTGTGTTTAAAACTTAATTGAGTCAAACACAAAAACAGAACATTAACCCCAGTATAAGTGAAACTATATGAAAATCATCAGTTGAACATAATTTTGTATTAACATATAGTAATTTGGATTAATGTCAATACGCACTTCAGTTTCTCTAATCTGCATTGTTTGTTTTCTAACAGATGACAGATCTTTTTAATTCCTGAGTTTTCTAGTTTATTCCCACTCAGATCCAGCTCTATCAGGTTTGAAGGATTTGTATTAAATGCTGATGTCAGAGCAGCACAACCTTCTTCTGTAATGCTGTTATTATTCAGCCTGCAGAGAAAGAAACAAAGACAGGAATCATTCTTTGGTTTATTTCATCCACAATACAAAACTACTATCAGAAGAATACATTTATATGGTTCTTATTCTGCAACTACTTTAATGAACAGCAATGACAGCATTTTAAAAACTTCAAATACTCACATCAGTGTGTTGAGTTTACAGTGTTTATCCTGCAGTAGAGCAGCGATCTGATTCACTTGTGTGTCTCCTAGTTCACGTTCACCCAGATTCAATTCTGTCAGGAGTAATGGGTTTTTACCCACAATTCCAGTCACATATTGACAGGCTTCATCTGCAGCAGGACCCAAAAACCTGCAGAAGGGAAGATGAAGCAGGATTCAATTCAGTTTAACTTGGTGTTATCAAAAATATAATTTGATTCTGATGGGAAACAGTGAGACAAGATTTATCTTGAATTTACTTTGATGCAACAGACTGTATTTATGTTCACCTGCATGCAATTTTATTTTGTATTATTTTATCATGTCTCACCTCAGTGTCTTCAGTTGACAGTTTGGATTCTGTAGTAAATCACTGAGCTCCTTCACTCCTGATAGTCCAGGATCATTTCCTGTGAGATCCAGCTCTATCAGGTGTGAAGGGTTTGATCTCAGAGCTGAAGCCAGAGCTTTATAACCTTCTTCAGTGATACTGCAGTCTGAAAGCCTACAGGAATGCAATCAATTACTCATTTAATAAAAACAAGATTACATTTTTCAGATTATGACATTTATAACTGTCTGTTCCGAAAAAATGCAGTATGTTTGCCAATATTTAAATAAACCTTTTTAGACAAAAGTGAATGTTTTTCACAGCTGTAATACACATAGCAAACTGAAATTTTCAGTTCATCTTTAAATTCACCAAATTCAAACCTGAGTATCTGCAGTGTGCACTGAGAATTTCCCAGTAGAGTGGAGATTTCAGCCACTCCAGAATTCGATACTGTATTTCCACTCAGAACCAACTCTACCAGGTTTGAAGGGTTTGAATTAAAAGCTGACATCAGAGCAGCACAACCTTCTTCTGTAATACAGATGGAACTAAACCTATAGAACAGAGAAAATATCCATACATACAATTATGCAACTAATAGCTGTGATTTGCATGAGATTTTTTTTTCAGTAGATGGCTTTTTTTACTAATTGACTAAATGACTTACTTCAGCCTTTTCAGTTTACACTGTTCATTCTTAAACAGAGTAGAGAAGATCTTCACTCCTGAGTTTCTGAGTTTTGTCCCACTCAGATTCAGCTCACTCAGATTTGAAGGGTTTAAACCTAAAGCTTCAGTCAGAGCATGACAATCTTCATCTGTGATATTGATGTTATTTAAACTACATTAAGAGAAAACACAGTTACAGTTTTAGCTAAATAATTGTCAAGCGTTAGTTGTTAGTTAAAACTCAACACTCTCTGTTAAGCATTACATAAAACACATCCAGCAGCAAGTTCATAATGATTAAAAGCTGTCATCATAACAGTAAAACGTACATTAGTGTGTTGAGTTTACAGTGTTTATCCTGCAGTACAGCAGCAAGTTTCTTCAATCCTGAGGGTCCGAGTTTACATTCACTCAGATTCAGCTCTGTCAGGAGTAACAGGTTTTCACCCAGAATTGTATTCACATACTGACAGGCTTCATCTGCAGCAGGACTCAAAAACCTGCAGAACAGAAGATGAAGCAGGATTCATTCAGTTCACAATTAAACTTGGAGTAATGAAAAATAGCAGCCAATTCTGCTGGATAAATGTGTAAAATGGTTAAAATTACTTTCCTGCAAACAAATTGCATTTATTAAATATTTTTTCTATAAATAATTCACAATCACATAATTTAGTTTGTATTATTTCATCATATCTCACCTCAGTTTTAGTTGACGGTTTGTATCCTGTAGTAAATCATTGAGCTGCTTCACTCCTGATTGTCCAGGATCATTTCCTGTGAGATCCAGCTCTATCAGGTGTGAAAGGTTTGATCTCAGAGCTGAAGCCAGAGCTTTATAACCTTCTTCAGTAATACTGCAGTCTGAAAGTCTAACAAAAAGAGATTTAAAACAAAATGCATTTGAGCTTTTTGGCAGAAATATTATTGTATTCAAAAATACCATTATTATTTATTTTCTCTGATTATTGAGGCAATGTATAACTTATTATATTACAAAAGCATTTCTTTCCCTTTCTTTATTATACTACAGTAATTTTGTTGGATCCTGAAGATGCCCTGACATTTGTGCTAATTTCAATTAATTTTACAATCATACTGGCAATAGTTTCATTACAATACATTTTGCACAAATTGTGCTACAGTAATAACATGTATATGACACATTTAAACTTTGCGAGTAAGAATAAATCTTTTTTTAAGGACTGAAAACTTAATCTCAGGACTGTAGCGAGAACTGAACAGCTTTCCTTTGTTAGACCACACTTACGCAGACTAAAGTGTTTGTACATGAGAAGGAGAATTTACAAGCACAAAGTACTTGATTGATTATATCTAGTGATTACTTTAAGATTCTTCAAATGTGCAATACTAAAAATACTAAATGAAAAGATACTTTAAATGTGAAGCAATAAATGAATTCAATACTCACATCAGTGTGTTGAGTTGACAGTGTTTATCCTGCAGTAGAGCAGCGATCTGATTCACTCGTGCGTCTCCTAGTTCACGTTCACTCAGATTCAGTTCTCTCAGGAGTAACGGGTTTTTACCCACAATTCCAGTCACATACTGACAGGCTTCATCTGCAGCAGGACCCAAAAACCTGGAGACATGAGTAGTCAAACCAGGAAATAAAAGCCAGGTTTTTTTGTACATTCATTTTAAAAATATTAAGTTACTTTATAATTCTACAAACTCTGTACATATGTGCTAAACACTTTTCATATGTTCTTAATTATGCTAATCCTTGAAAGACTGCAACTTTATTGGATGTTTGATTGTTTATGGTGTTCTTGATATATGTGAGCTACTGGATCATGTAATTTCCATAAAGGGATGAATAAAGTATTATCTAATCTAATCAATTTTCTAGTGTATGTATTAACTTACCAGGTAATGTCTATGAGGCGCCACATAGGATTTAAATCAAACTTCGCTTATCAATACATACATAAAACGTGCATATACACCTAGAAATTACTTGCATATACATGTATACTATTGGATGTTCAATATATATATGTGTGTGTATATATATATATATATATATATCCAATAGAACATATACACTTATACATATACACTTGTATATACATATAAACATGCATACGCGAATAGATACTCGCTTACGTATAAACTTGTTCCATGCATATACACCTACAACAACACGCACACATATACATATAAACTCGCTGCATGCAGACACACACACACACACACACACACACACACATATATATATATATATATATATATATATATATATATATATATAAACATATAAACAGTCCTTTCTTAGTCGTATTAAAGGGGTCATCGGATTCTACGTTCACTTTTTCATGTTGTTTGAACATTAATGTGTGTTGGCAGTGTATGTACAAATCTACCCTATAATGATAAAAATCCATGCAGTGGTTTTTAATTAATCTGTAAAAATAATATTCCCTTTTTCAAATCGAGCCGTTCTCAGATGCCTGTCGTGGCGTCACACCGACAGAGGCTGCTCGAGAAGGGTATTCCTGCACAACCGGAGGCTGCAGTTTCAGGACCGCATTTCAAGGACCCTATATATATTTTTTTTTTATTATTATTATTTTATTTATTTATTGCATTTATGTATGTATTAGCTTCTTATACTATTTAATAGCGCTTTCTATTCAGTTCTGTATGTTATTATATTTTAAAGAAATATGTAGTTGTTTAATTGTATACACTCAATTATTGTCTTAACCAACTCCTAACCCTTAATATATCCTTAACATTGGAAATCCGACTGAAATATTTAACCTAATTTATTTAATTTTTTCTATATATATTCTGGTTTTAAATTCAGTTTTCTTGTAAAGAAAGACTTGTATCTTTGCGAGACTTCAGTTCATTAGCCGCAGCACAGCAATTCACGTCTGATGTGTGACACGCATGAAGTGCAGCAAACGGTAAAACAATTTACAAATTAGTGTTTATTGGTACATTAATAAATGTAAGATAATTTGAATACAAATGCTAGTTTATAACATTCAGCAGAACAATTAACTGTTTTGCACAGCTAAATAGGCTAAATGGAGATTGCTGACACCGCCTCGAACACAAGTTCACACCAGGTCTTACATTAAAAATAAGATGTAAAGATAAAAAATGAATAGTCTTTGTTTTATGCTTTGTCTCCTCTAGATGGCGCTGTCACAAAAAATAGGGTCTTAGAAATGCGGTCCTAGAAATGCGGTCCTGAAACTGCAGCCTCCTGTTGTGCAGGAACATACTATTGGGGCCGCTCCCACAATAGTTGATTGACATGAGCTCTTACCTCAGACCAGCTGTCACAGTCCAGTAACTTTCCATTGTTTTGATGCCGGAGCAGGGATGTAAGTTTGACAAGAATATCTCCAATTGAGCGATTAAGGTGTTGTGTTGCTGGATGTAATAATGAACACAGTGGTTGTCATTTACTCCTGATATCTGAGCCGCTGAAGATGCGGTAGATTACATTTGTTTGTGAATGGAATGTGCCTCCCGATCTACATATATCCATCTATGTTCATGCGAATCATTCATGATCCAGCGTCACTTACAGCAGAAGTGAGTATAAGCATTTTTTTTATGAATCTTAGCGATCGCCTTTCCTTGTAACGTGGTAGTTAGGAAGTTACGGGCTATACACGGCTAAACGCAGCTAATGTAAACAAGACCGTCTTTCCACAGAGAGAAGAGAGGGGCGGGGTGAGCAGAGCTCATTTGCATTTAAAGGAACAACCCCTTAGAATGAGATGATTTTTGCAGAGCTGATTTTGGCAAGGTAACAAGGGTGTTGTTTTACAAAACCATTGAGAATTTTTAATCAAAGTATATTAGAGATTTTTCATTAAGACCCTAAAGAATCATATCAACTTGTGGAAAATGGGCATCCGATGATCCCTTTAAGTGCGAACAATAAGTGCAGCCATAATCAAAGTAGGCTACTCTCTCAATATTCAAAGTGCAAATAGAGACTACATTTTTCAAACATGATACAGCATTGGGGAGTCGTTCTCTAAACGCGGGGTATAAATATCTTTTGAAAGCGTGTGCGTGTTTGAATGATCACGCGAACTCTCGGCGGTGCTGAACGGGATTTTGAAAAGTGCCCAGTGGAAATCCTCCCCTGGTACATCATATGCTATATTAAAGGTCTTTTTAAAACACTATTTTAATGCATTAAGTCACGTTAAGCATTTTAAAATGCCCCGGCATCTGGAGATTCTGCCGGAAGTGCCGCTGCTTCCTTTTACACTAAAATGCTTTCCGTTTGCATTGAAAAGTTCACGTACATCCACACATGAAATCACTTGCATATATGTGTAACGGGGAGTGAATGACGAGAGGCGAGCGGATCCATGCGCGAGCCTTTCTTTAATGGACGAGACAGATACATAGTCGAGCAGGCAGGGTCAAACAGGAGCAACAGGTGAAACGCAGGCAAGACGTAGAGAATAATCCTTTAACAAGCGATAATCCAAAAGGCAGGCGGCTAGACAGTGGAAAACGAGATAACCAGGCGGGAGAACAAAAACTAGGGACTAGGAACTAGGAACTAGGAACAAGAAACTAGGAAACGCTAACAATGGGAATACAACAATACAACAATCCGTGACTTGCACTAGGAAAGTCCGGAGCTTTATAGGAAGCCTGATTGGTCACGGGGGCTGACGCAATCAGTGCGGTGGAGGATGGGAGATGCAGTCCGAAGTGCAAAGTAACAGTCAGAGTGAAATGGAAAGGTGAGAGTGACATCTGGTGGTGAGCGGTCCGCAGAGCACCGACCAGATTCGTGACAATATGTATATACACAGCTCAAGCATGCGTCTTACCTGAAATTTATTTTGTATGTTTGCGTAAGTGTTTTATGGGTGTATATGCGCCCAACGAGTTTATATGTATGTGTCTTGATGTAGGTGCATATGCATGAATCAAGTTTATACGTATAAGCGAGTGTCTATTCGCATATGCATTCGTTAAGTTTATACGTATATACAAGTTATTCACAAGTGTATATGCATTCATTACTAACATAAGATGTATTGGTATGGATATATATATATATATATATATATATATATAAATATAAATGTCAGTGGTATGACACTTATGAGGCGCCACTTAGGATTTATTTCAAATGTGGACAAAATTAAAAAAAAAACGTGGACAAAAAAAAACCAGTGCTTGTCTATAAATACATTTTAACTGGTTGATTAAATTTATTGCTAGGGACAATTTAGTAGTCCCTGGATATTGGTATGGACATGTCCCTAGCAGCCTACTAAATCTATGCCCTTGGGAGAAGTAAACTGACATTACCTACCATATGATGATTTATTTTCACAAGCTTGTGAAAAGGCCTACAGTCATTTCAAAGCTTTTACAAATGTTATTTTTGACTGTTTAATTCTCCTTCAGCTAAAAAATATTTTTAAGACTATCGAACGTTAATATTTTAACACTCACTTAAGAGTCTTCAGGTGACAGTTTGGGTCCTGTAGTAAATCATTGAGCTCCTTCACTCCCGATTGTCCAGGATCATTTCCTGTGAGATCCAGCTCTATCAGGTGTGAAGGGTTTGATCTCAGAGCTGAAGCCAGAGCTTTATAACCTTCTTCAGTGACACTGCAGTCCGAAAGTCTACAGAAAATAAATACATGAGCTAAAATTAACAGTGTGCTTCAAATTATTTAATTACTGCCCAAATCAGAAAATATGAAATCACACTTAAATCACTAGATCACGCTAAAGCCAAATAAATGGTCAGATACACAGATAAACAGATAACAGATATGCAGGAACACAACTTCTAGTTTTAGCCTGCCATCAAATCAAAATAAATCTGTAGGATTTGTATAGTTACAAATGTTGCTGTATAGTAACAAATGAAGCTGAATGCCAATTATCAGTATGTATATTAACAGATAAAGCTTTTAATTTTAATAATGCAGTACTAAATGTTGAAATTAAAATTCATGATAATTAATTATTTAAAAGTATTGTGTATTGAACCTTTGTGCTGTATTTTCTGTTGGCAATCTGACATTGAGTTTTCATAGGCTACATTCTGCCCACCGAGTTTTATGTAGGCCCACCCACATAAATATTTCTGGCCTCGGCCTTGGTATGTGCATGTGCATACTCACATGTAAGCTGATTGCGCTGTTTGTTTGCAACAGAGTGAAGAGTTGTGTGCAAAGTAAGAGAGATGACCAGTAACACACATGAGCTGACACATTTGTTTACAACAGACAGTGACGATTTGTGTGTTTTTTTGTTCATCAAAATTGTATTTACCTGTGTTTATCCTGGATGCTAGAACCAATAATAATTTGTGTGCATGATCTACCTCTGTTGTCATCGCATTACACTTATAACATGAAGTGTAATGCGTCTCAAGAGTCTGTTTTGACTGTATGCAGCAACAGTGCAATGGTTTGGCAATATGAATGTACAAATATTTGTCATGCCAATAAAGCACCTAAAACTGAAATTGAAAGTAAAAAAAATGCATCAGCTCAAGTTTGCACGAGTCTTCACTTGTAAACAAACAGCATAATCAGCTTACTTGTGAGTATGCACATACATCATTATGTGATAGATGAAGTCATGAGAGCCATTTGCTCAGGCTAAATCACCAAGGACAATGATTTCACTTTATGGTTCTATGGAATAATAATAATAATAAAAAAAAATCACCTACATCTTGGATGACCTGAGTGAGTATCATCCAAGGACCAAGGGTGAGAAAATAACAGCAAAAAAATTATTTTTGGGTGAATTATCCCTTTAAACCAAAGACTTTAGTATATAGTGAACTCATTGGCAAGTTTAGAAAACCAGATTAGGATGATCTGAGCTTTGTGACATGGCACATTATCCTGCTGGAAGTAGACATCACAAGAGGCAGTGTGGTCAAAAAGAGATGGACATGGTCAGCAACAGTACTAAGGCAGGCTGTGGCATTTAAATGATGCTTAATTGGTATGAAGGGGCCCCAAGTGTGCCAAGAAAATATTTCCCACACCACTGCAGCACCACCTCCAGCCTGAACCATTGATACAAGGCTGGAAGGATCCATGCTTTTATGTTGTTAACGCCAAATTCTGACTCTAACATCGAAATGTTACAACAGAAAATGGGACTCTTCACACCAGACAACCTTTTTCCAGTCTTCTACTTGAAGTTGTTGTTGCCTATGAACTTGACATTTTCTCCTTTTTTTCTACAATTTTCTAATTTCTAAAATACTTAGACCAGCCTATCTGGCATAACAACCATACAACGTTCAAAGCCAATTAAATTACCTTTCTTCTCCATTCTGATGCTCAGTTTGAACTTCAGCAGATAGTCCATGTCTACATGCCTAAATGTCTTGAATTTACAATAATGAGCAGTTTAACTGGTGTGCCTAATGAAGTGTCTAGTATATATGGAAATGCCCTACATTATGGTTGAAACAATCATTCCTTTTAGGTGTTTGTTTTGAAGAAACTTATGCAATGTTACTACTCTGGAAGTGTTATGTCTAATTGTCTTATTTTCATCTTATTAGTGTTTTAATTAATGAAATGCTGCTTTAAAATCAAGTCAGTTTGGACTAAATCTTCAGAATTTTCTGAGTAAAATTATGCAAATTTTTTATTATTATTATTATTATTTTTTTTTTGGAAAACACCAGTTTGATGACAGAAGCAGTACAATTGGCAAAACATGTTGGTGAAATTCATTCTTTTGTAAACAAATAATATCTTTTATAAACCTTATGGAATTCAGCAAAAAAAAATATTGTAGATCTGTTTACATATCTGACACATGCAGATAATGTAATTACCAGTATATCTGATGGTGAAATGTACTCACTTGAGTATCTTCAGCTCACACACAGGATTCTTCAGTCCCTTACAGATTTCTTTGACTCCTGAGTCCAGCAGACGGCTGTTGTTCAGGTTCATCTCTTTCAGTTTGGTTTTGGAGGAGAGAACAGTAGCTAGAACTGAACAGCTTTTCTCTGTCAGCTCACAATTATTCAGCCTAAACACAAAAACAGCATTTTTTTAAATATTCAGCACATTTTCAACACACATCAGATCAACAGGTCTTCATATCTGCTCACACATGTGACTGGAAGTCCTTTATAATGACTAAACATAAACGATATGCTGTATAACGGATGTTTACTCACTTCATTTTCTCCAGTTTGCTATGAGAGTCCATCAAAAGTGCAGAGAGTTTCTCCCCATCCAGGTTTCCTAATTTATCTTCAAACAGATCCAGTTCTGTCAGTACTAATGGATTTATACCCAGATCTTCAGTGAGATACTCGCATGCTTCCTCTGCAGCAGGACTTTTCAAAAACCTAAAGGAAGAGAATTCAGATAGTCATGCTATAATTTCATGTCATTTGCAACTCTCATCCTCCTTATGGGCCAGTGTAGTATTAATGTCATAGTTAGAATAACTGCCCCCAGTACTACTAAGAAAAAAATACAATAATACAAAATAAAAAAACAACCTGAGTTCCAGACTTTGAAAATTGAAATTCAGTAAATGTAAGTATCCTCTACATAGCTGCACAGCTGTGACTCCATGTCTGTGGCTTCTTTAAAATATGTGAAGACAATTATCACCTGATGGTCTTTAATTTACAGCATCCACTCTGCTGTAAATCAATGAGCCCCTCCACTCCTGATTGTCCAGGATAATTTCCTCTAAGATCCAGCGCTGTCAGGTGTGAGTTTGACTTCAGAGATGAAGTTAAAGTTTTATATCCTTCTTCAGTAATACTACAATCTGAAAGTCTATATAAAAAAGACTGCATCAATTATATCACCTGCTTCACTTAAATTTCTAAATATTTCAAAGAAAAGTTTAAAATTAAAATGACATTTTAGCCTCCATAGTCATCTAGATTTTTATCACTTCATATATCATACAGACTTTTTGTAATGTATTCTGTATCTTTGTGATTTCATGAACTTAGCTGGAAATTTTCCTCCATCCCTATTTCGTGCATTTCCCTTTGTTACCTTCTGATTGTTTGCACCTGTGTCTTGTTGTCTAATCCCCCCTGTGTATTTACATCTTTATGTTTTCTGTGTTCACTGTTTTAGTGTTGTCCATTGATTAATATACTGTTGGTGTTCTCAGTTCTGCTCAAGCTGCTCCCATGCTTTTTTATTGTTTTGTTAATATTACATTTTAGTGAATCAAACAAAAGTAAAAAGATACAGAAAACATTACACATTCATAAATGTATATTCACACACAGACATGTCCATGAATGAAAATACACACTTCAGTTTCTCTAATCTGCATTGTTTGTTTTCCAACAGAGGACAGATTTTCTCTAATCCTGAGTTTCCTAGTTTATTTCCACTCAGATCCAGCTCTATCAGGCGTAAAGGATTTGAGTTAAATGCTGAAATCAGAGCAGCACAACCTTCTGCTGTAATACTGTTATTATTCAGCCTGCAGATAAAAAACAAAGATAGAAACAGTGTTCAGTTTATTTCAAAACCTGCCTTAAAAAACAACAGAGACAGCTTTAGTCCAAAACAAGTGAAAATATAACATAAAAATAATGTTATGTTTGAAAGATGTTTCACTTACAGAAATATAAAACCGTGCACAATACTCACATCAGTGTGTTGAGTGTACAGTGTTTATCCTGCAGTAGAGCAGCGATCTGATTCACTTGTGTGTCTCTTAGGTCACATGCACTCAGATTCAGTTCTCTCAGGAGTAACGGGTTTTCACCCACAATTCCAGTCACATACTGACAGGCTTCATCTGCAGGAGGACCCAGAAACCTGCAAAAGGGAAGATGAAACAGGATTTCATTCAGTTCTAAACTTGGTATAATGAAAAAATCTAAAAATTACTGCTTGAAACCTATATTAAATTTTTTTTTATACAAATCACCATTAACAATAACAACAGATTACTGTATCGGTGAAACAGGGCTCTAGAGTGCGACCAATTTGGTCGCACATGTGACCTAATTTCTCAATGGTGCGACTTAAAAAAATCTGAGGTCGCACCGGTGCGACCAGCCGTTCGAGGGCAAAAAAAAAAGTATCTGCGACTGTGGTTCAACAGACACACATTAGGCCCATATAGTGGTCTAAACCAATCAGAGATAGTGAAGGGCGGACCCCACAGCTGATTGTCTGTGGTCCAGATATTCCTGTACGTTTGAAAATGTGTGCTGCAGTCAGACAGAGAGAGATGAGTAGCCTAGGCCTGTCAGATAAACAGAGTGGATGTAGCCGCAGGTTCATTAGTCTCACCTCAGTGTTCTCAGTTGACTGTTTGGATCCTGTAGTAAATTATTGAGCTCCTTCACTCCTGATTGTCCAGGATCATTTCCTGTGAGATCCAGCTCTATCAGGTGTGAAGGGTTTGATCTCAGAGCTGAAGCCAGAGCTTTATAACCTTCTTCACTGATATTGCAGTTTGATAGTCTAGAACAGGATTGAAAAAGTTACATTCAGATTATTTTAATTCCAGATAGATGCAATTACAGCATTATGGACGTAATATTTGCAGTAAATATAAATTCTTATACAACGTATTTTTTTTTTTTTACCAAAATATTGAACTATCACTTTATTAGAAAGGTATCCATCCATGAATGTGTTTTATATTTTATATTTGGGAAATACTCATGCGTTACGGATGTGACAAAACAAAAAATACCAGAGTTTTTGTGAAGCAACATATTTTGTAGACTTTCTGTGATTTACAATGCACAAACCAGAAACAACAATACATGCCGAATGGAGAAGGGTTGACCATTCACAAACATAAAACATCACTATTATTTTTTAATTATTTGTGTTTCAGACAAAAAATCAATGTTACGGACATGACAGCTCTCCATTAAGATGTGACAGTTCTAAAAGCGGAACATATCTGACTATGGAAATGCGTATAAAATGCTTTAAAAACTTTAACAGAGATGTCTAGAGGGTATTTAACAGGTCTGCCTCCCACTAAAGATATTTCTAGTTACCAGTAGCCATTATTCAACTAATCACATGTTTCTATAACATACTAATCCATAATGAGATTCAATATATTCTGCGCTCAAGCACATGCATACATTTTGCCACAAAAGCACAGGAAAATGTAGCCTAATGATTATGAAAAAAGAAGACATTTTAATTATTATCAAATTAATAAAAATAAAATGTTTTCTGAGTCCTTGTCGGCTGCAAAGATGAAATTCACAATGCTGAGTTTCATCTACATACATGCCTTTAGAGAGAAATGCATTCATACATAATCAGGGAGCATTTGATTTTGTTTTGGTTCATTTAAAAGTAGACATTACAGGCTTTCTGTAGATATATTTCTTTATGTATGTGAGGAACCTCAATTTTAAGTTGTTTCATTATCAGGAAAAAAAAAAGTGATCGTGCTGACACCTCCCTCTCATGCATGCACATTTATTCCTTTTTGCACAAACACTTGAATATGAAAAATAATAGACCACATTTATATTAGGTTAACACTAGAGTATGGGATTTGCATTAATATACATCCAAGATGCAGTTATAACCTTTAAATTGAAGGCTATTAGACGTATTAAAATGATCTAACAGACCCATGCCGCTCCAATTCGTTGATCATTAGCTATTGTTGATCTTTCTCATACACACTTGTGCATGCTACTGAAATAACCTGTATGACATCTTGAAACTAATTCATAGACTATTCTCTGCTTTTTTTTTTTTTTTTGGTCTGTGTAGCCAAAATCTGACATGTCAGAATTATTTGTGGTATTAATTAATGTGACATTGTGAAGCTTTATGATATTGTTAATAAATGCTGTTGACTGAGGCTAACTTTTTTAGCCTATAATATTTTTAACTGGTTTCCCATAGTTATTAATCAATATTAATCATTAAATAAACATCTGTAAATGTCTTAAAATATAAATATATAAAACACACAAACAAAAAAAAAAAATGAATAAGAGTGTTGGGGAAGTAAACTTTTAATAGAGCAACAGAAATTGCTCAGATTTAAATACAACCTGTATAACATTTTAATATATGATTTTTCAAATTGCACACTTTCATGTTTTGTGAGTTTGTAGTTGAATAAACAGTGAAACATTCATGCAGAAAACTGACATTTACCTAACTGAAATACTGATGTTACTTCTATCTATCGGTCTATGTATCTATCTATCCGTCCATCTATCTATCCGTCCATCTATCTATCTATCTATCTATCTATCCTACCTATCAAACCCATGTATTTACAGCCCACATGGAGCCCACATGAGACCCATGAGAGAATGTTGGCTGGCTTGTGCTCACACACTGCACTCCAACACACATTTATGTCCAAACACCATGTAAATATGGATTTTGCCTAATAGGGTGTTCTTTAAAGATCTACTGTCCCATGTAATCTGTGTACATCTTATATAAAAAACATTCCATAACTTCATTTCAGTTTGCCAATTTATCAAAGTTTTAAAAAACAATTTTGCGATTTACAATTTGGTTAGTTTTTTTTTTTTTTAGTGTTTCAGTTTATTTTTCTCGTTCATGTTTATTGAAAAAAGGTTGTGAAAGAAGTAGGGCTGCCCCCTAATAGTCGACTAACCGACCAAAATTTCATTAGCTGCTTAGTCGCAAAAAAAAATAAAAAAATAAAATAATAATAATAATTATAAATAAAATTAAATAAAATAAATAAAAATAAATGAATAGTAGCATGCTTACTGCATGTCGGATGGAGGCACCAATGCGGTCAGTTGCTCGTAAAATACTTGTCATTTTTTGTCATAGAGATAAGAGTAATACATCTTTCGAATCTGTAAAGACTGTAGCGTGTCAGAGCAAATCAGACAATTAAGGATTCGATTAAAAGTGTTGAAAAAATCCAAAGAGCCAAATTCCACTAAGAGGCCCAGGATAACCAGACAACATCATAAATCTGTCCATGATACCCTGACGCCAACCAGCCTGAAGTAAGCCTAACCAACCAACTCCTTCACAGCTCTGAACAACTTGCAACATTAAAAGAACAAAAGAATACAATTATTATAATCCCAACTTAGAAAGGAGATTGTCAAGTTTGGGGCAAGTAGCCAAGATTAATGGTCAAAGACACAGCATATCATGACCATCACATGAGTAGAATCATTAGTAGAGACTTAGTTGGGCTGTGTCCCCCACCTAAGACAATGACAATGACCAGACTGTAACCTTTTGATCTTTCGGCTCAGGCAGAACATACTCTCACGTTTAAAGAATGGCACAGAAACTGACTTTCTATGTATATATGCACCTAAATGATGCTTATAAACAAATATCAGTCCATTTTATAAGTCCCTATCATGTATTTAACCGACACATTTCACTATCATGTCCTAATTAATCATTGTGTATGTATTTTAAATAACTACTGAACAGCTTAAGGGTTTATATTTGTGTTTGGTATGCACAAGTTCATTTTATCAATAGATTCTTTGTAAAAATGTATTATATTCTTGTTTTTAGAAATCATGTCCAAATTATACTCCGCAAGAGCAGGAAAATTTAGACAATGTGACTGATAAGATAACATATTGATTTATGTATTGGGAGGAGAAACATAACAATATCCTGAGCTAGGACCATGTCTAATTGGTCAAGACACCATTTGGGACGTGTTCAGCAACCAAAATTAAAAAATGCTTTTAGCTGTTGCTTTTCGCGTTCGCTCTTAGCCATGCTCTTAACCATCTTTCTTAGCCATGCTGTCTGCCATGACTTTTGCCGCTGCTCCCTGGCTTGCATGCCAGCCACTCCTCTAAAAAAAACATGAGGATCGTCACACTTCTTTCAGTTCTTTCAGTTGAGAGGTGTAGCCTACCATATACATACAGTATATGAAGAGTTCAGATGCAAAACCAGCTATAAAAGCCATCTCGGTCAAAAATGAGATAATGATACTGAGTGAATGCTCCTGACACATAGTATACGTCCATCATATATTTTTAACTTCAAACTCGCTAAATTCCAGCCTCAGCCCAATGAGAAGTACCAGTACTTACATAGAAACCAATACAAAGTAGCCAGAAAGAAATGCTAATTTTAAAGAAGTATGAGATGAATACAAATACAGATGGATTTAGAGGCTTTTGCATCTGAACTCTTCACACTTACATACAGTTCATATAAATATATACATATATATACATACACACATCCCCCAAACCCAAGAATAGAAAAGGACGGGGGAAATGTACCGGCCAAAATATGTGTCGGGCCACCAGGAAAATATAAAACAGGAAAACACCAGTTAATAATCTATTAGTCTAAACAAATATGTTTTCTCAAACAGAGAGAACAGACGAAATGTCAGAAGCAGCATAATTGGCCAAAATGTTGGTGACAAACAAACATGCATGAGTTAAAAAAAACTTAACATTATTTTGTACATATTGTACAAAGCCAATAAAATAATTTTGGCAGGCCTAGTGTTGTTGAGTGTAGCTGATGGTGAAATGTACTCACTTGAGTATCTTCAGTTCACACACAGGATTCTTCAGTCCCTCACAGATCTCTTTGACTCCTGAGTCCAGCAGACGGCTGTTGTTCAGGTCCATCTCTTTCAGAATGGTTTTGGAGGAGAGAACAGTAGCTAGAACTGAACAGCTTTTATCTGTCAGCTCACAATTATTCAGCCTAAACACAAAAACAGCATCATTTGTTGTTCAGCACATATTCAACACACATCAGATCGACAACTCTTCATATCTGCTCACACATGATTGACACAAGTTATAATGTACAAATGTTCACTTACTTCATTTTCTCCACTTTGCTATGAGAGTCCACCAAAAGAGCAGAGAGTTTCTCCCCATCCAAATCTCCTAATTTATCTTCACCCAGATCCAGTTCTTTCAGTAGTAATGGACTTTTACCCAGACATTTGGTCAGATGCTCACACGCTTCTTCTGCAGCAGGACTTTTCAGAAACCTATAAAATTAATAATAATAATAATACTTTCAGACTCAAGAAATTCAGTTGTTTGGTGTTGTTCAACTTGCATGAATTGCAATTTAGTAAATTCAACCTGTTGGTATAATTCTGACTCATTTGTCTCCTCTACCTAGCAGAGCACCTCTGATTCCATGTCTGTGGCTTCTTTAAAAACTCTGAAGACAATTATTACCTGATAGTCTTTAGTGTACAGTATCCACCCTGCTGTAAATCATTGAGCTCCTTCACTCCTGATTGTCCAGGATCATTTCCTGTGAGATCCAGCTCTATCAGGTGTGAGTTTGACTTCAGAGATGAAGCCAGAGATTTATATCCTTCTTCAGTGACACCGCAGTCTGAAAGTCTATGTACAAAAAAAAAAAAAACACACACAACTGTTAAGTACCGCAACATATGCTTCAATAATATCACCTGCTTTAAATTTCTAAATATTTCATGTAATGATTAACAATATGAGTAGTCAAAGAAACATTTAAATCTGAAATGAAAATTGAATTTTAGTCTCCACAGTCATGCAGATTTTTATTAGATTTTTTTTAATTTGATTTAATCAAATAGACATTTGGAATCTTTTTGGTTTGAGAACTTAGCTGGTAATTTTGCTCTGCACAAAGATACAGACTACATTACACATTAATAAATGTCTGTTCAAATGCAAACATGTACATTCATGAAAATACACACTTCAGTTTCTGTAATCTGCATTGTTTGTTTTCCAACAGAGTACAGATCTTCTCTATTCCTGAGTTTCCTAGTTTATTTCCACTCAGATCCAGCTCTATCAGGTGAGAAGGATTTGAGTTAAATGCTGATGTCAGAGCAGCACAACCTTCTGCTGTAATAATGTTATTATTCAGCCTGAAGAGAAAGAATACAAAGAGAAGAATCATTCTTTAGTTAATTTCCAAAACCTTCTTTAATAAACAACAAGTTACTGAAAATGTAACATCAAAATAATGTTATATCTAAAAGATTTTTTATACAAAACTATTAAACCATGTAAAATACTTACTGAAGTGTGTTGAGTGTACAGTGTTTATCCTGCAGTAGAGCAGCGATCTGATTCACTTGTGTGTCTCCTAGTTCACGTTTGCGCAGATTTAGCTCTTTCAGGAGTAACGGGTTTTTACTAACAATTCCAGTCACATACTGACAGGCTTCATCTGCAGCAGGACCCAAAAACCTGCAGAAGAGAAGATGAAGCAGGATTCAAATCAGTTCTCAACTAAACTTGGTATAATGAAAAATCTGGAATTTACTGCTTAAAACCTATATTAAAGCTTTTAATACAAATCACTATTAACCATAACAACTGATTACTAGGGATGCACTGAAATTAAAATTCTGGGCCGAAATGAAAATTCTAGGCTGAAACGGAAATTTAAAATTTTGCATTTGGCCAAAAACCAAAATTGAAAATATAAAGAAATTTAAAAAAAAATGTAAAGTAATATAAAGTAATTTTGTACGTTTTTTATTATTATTATTATTTTACTCTAAGCTAAAGCTAATAGAATAACCACACTTTTACTGAAAATAACATTTGAACAATTGGACAATATAATATTAAATATTAATATAATATTTTATTCAGTTATATGGAACAGAATTTGATATAATCTTGTTAACTAATTATCTAAATAATATATAGTTCTACAAAGGTATTATTATCAGAACACGTGAGCAGATCACAGCGGGACCAGATCAGTGTTTTTTTTGTTTTGTTTTTTTTTATAAATAATTATCATGCATGTCATTTATTTTGTCATAAATCATGCATGACCTTATTAAGTCACCTCAATTTTAGCTGACAGTTTGGATCCTGTAGTAAATCATTGAGCTCCTTCACTCCTGTTTGTCCAGGATCATTTCCTGTGAGATCCAGCTCTATCAGGTGTGAAGGGTTTGATCTCAGAGCTGAAGCCAGAGCTTTATAACCTTCTTCAGTGATACTGCAGTATGAAAGTCTAGAACAAGAATGAAAACGTAACATTTAGGTTAATCAGTTATTCTATAAATTTCCTAAACAACAGTTGATTAAATAAAATTCAATAATTTGTTTCTAGAATTAATTAAAAAATCAGTTGCAAAGCTACTGCTGGAAGCAAACAAAAAAGATACCAGACATCAACTCACCTGAGTTTCTCCAGTCTACATTTTTCATTCAGTCCGTCAGAGAGCAGATTTATGCCTAAATCCTGTAGATTATTATTGCTTAAGTCAAGATCCTTTAGACTACTGGAGTCTGAACTGAGAACTGAACTGAGAGCTGAACAGCTTTCCATTGTTAGATCACACTTACTGAGTCTGAAAATAATAAGAATTAAAAAAAGAAGAAAAAAAAATCAATAATATGGATATGTAACTATAGCATTATTGTAGGAAGCAGAGGCATTGAGAGTAAAGTAACACCAGAGAAATCAGCGGATTACCACTGAAATCATTAATATCATTTGTCAGATTATGTCAGATGTAAGATTGTTTGCCTTTGTAAGGCTGTAACTGTATATTTTTGGATAATAACATGATAAAAGTAAAGTTGAAAGAAAATAAATAATACTACTTCTTTTTTTTTTTTTTTTAAGAGAGGTTACCCAGGACAGAATCAAACCTGGTCTCCTAAATGAGAACTGCTCAATATGTCAATGTACCAGCACTGATCAATATTGGTATTTTCATATTTTGTCAATGAATGCTGTGGTGTTTAGTATGGTGGATGGTAAAATGTATTTACTTCAGTTTCTCCAGCTCACACACAGGATTCTTCAGTCCCTCACAGATCTCTTTAACTCCTGAGTCCAGCAGACGGCTGTTGTTCAGGTTCATCTCTTTCAGGATGGTTTTGGAGGAGAGAACAGTAGCTACAACTGAACAGCTTTTCCCTGTCAGTTCACAGTTATTTAGCCTAAACACACAAAACACGCATTATTATTTTTTATCTTATGTAGCACATACAATATTTAACACGCATTAGATCATTAGATTTTTATATATTATAATACATTAGGGAACAGTTTCATCGAGAGGGCTTAGCCTAAGCCAGGTTTAGGCCATAGTTCAATTAGGATTTTTATACATTTTTTTATACATATAGCATTTTTATAAAGGTGCCTTAGAGAAAAACATTACTGTTGTGCATTTTGAGACAAAACAAAGGCACTGATATATTTTAAGATCAGTCAGTGCAAATTTCTTTCAGTTGAAACAGCTTAGACTTACATTTTAGTCTAGGACTAGGCTTAAGCCTTGTCTGGGAAACCGGAGGTATATACATGTATAATGAATAAAGAAATTACAGTGCATTATATTATAGATTATTTATTATACAGTGCCCTCCACAAATATTGGCACCTTGGTAGATATGAGAAAAGGCAGCTGTGGAAATAAATCTGCATTGTTTATCCTTTTGATCTTTCATTCAAAAAATTCACAAAATGCTAACCTTTCACTGAAATAAAACAACGGAAAAAAAGGGGGGGGGTGGGGGGGAATCTCATTATTATATCTATTATATCTCATTGTTTTTCTCTAGTAAATATGAGGAACACGAAGGCCAAATTCCTTTAATTGTCCATCACAAGGAGTAAAACCAAAGAATATAGTTGTGATGTGCAGAACAAGATTGCTGAGCTACACAAAATAGAAAGTGGCTGTAAGAAAAGAGCTAAAGCATTGAAAATCCCCATTTCCACCATCAGGGCAATAATTAAGAAGTTCCAATCAACTAAAGATGTTACAAATTCGCCTAGAAGATGGTGTGTGTCTATATCATCATAATGGATGATGAGGAGGAGACTTTGAGTGGCCAAAGACTCTCTAAAAACTACAGTTGAAGAATTAGAGCCAGAAAGCCTTAAAAAAAATTCAAATACATCACCCCTACATCACCACATGTTGTTTAGGAGGGTTTCAAGAGAAGTCCTGCTCGCTCATCCAAAAACAAACTCCAGTATATTTATTTGTCAGATACAACTAGAACTTTAAACGAGACTGGCTTCTATGGTCAGATCAAACTTTAAAAAAAAAGCTTTTTGGCAGCAAACACTCAAGATGGGTTTAGTGCAAACAGGGATAAAATGTAGCCCGTGCCCACATTTAAATAAACTGCTGGATCTTTAATGTTCTGGGCCTATTTTTTTGCCAGAGATCCTGGACATCTTGTTTAGATACATGGCATTATGGATTCTATCAAATACTAAGAGATAAAAAATCTTAACCTGACTGCCACTGTTAGAAATCTTATAATGGGTCGTGTTTAGATATTCCGTTCAGGACAATTATCTAAAACAAAACAAAAATGTGTCACTGAAGACAAAATGAAGTTTCTGCCATGGCCGCCCCCGTTCCCTGACCTGAACCCTTTAGAAAATGAGTGGGGTGAAATGAAGCGAAGCACCACCATGGAACTGTGAATCTGAAGGATCTGGAGAGATTCTGTATGAGGGAATGGTATCTCTTGTTAGGTGTTCTCCAAACTCACCATGGATTATAGGGGAAAATTTAGAGCTGTCATCTTGGGAAAAGGACTTTGCAATAATTGGGTGTCAATAATTGTGGCCAACGTGAACTACAGAAAAACATTTATTTCATAATGAGATTTTCCCCCCACTTTTTATCTTTTTACTTCAATGAAAGATTAGAATTTTGTGATTTTTTTAAATGAAAGATCAATAGGATAAACAATGCAGATTTATTTCCAGAGCTGCCTTTGCTCATATTCACTAAGGGTGCCAATATTTGTGGAGGGCACTGTATATGTAACTTATAAAACATAACTATGCAGGGCTTTAAGCAACTGCCCTCAAAGATTTCAGGTTAAATTTGTAAGAGGGGTTACTATGTGAACATTGGAGGTCATAAGTCTGAATGGACAGCTATGGAAAGGGAAATCCCACAATGCTCAGCTCTTGTACCGTTTCTGTTCAACTTGTGTATGGCTTAAATAGGGAGGAAAAAAAAAATATATATATATATATATATATATATATATAATTTCTCATCACAGAAATTAGCTATCACCCACTGACTACAGTCCCACTGACTCTCTGTGCCAGTGTATTGATGAAAGTACAGCTGGATATGCCAATTCTTCATTTAAATAAACAAAGAAAACAAAAATTATTGTATTAGACAAAAAAGATCAAATTCTCAAGGTAAACCACAAACTTGGGTGAACCCAGAACTCTTTGGGATCAAAAAATAAAGGAAAAAGTCAAGAATATCAGTGTGATATTGGATTGCAGTAGTCATCTCAAAGTAACACCTAAATCAGAATACTAGCATCTCATACATACAGCAAGAACTGAACAGAAGACGCTTTTATATCACTGTATCATTCTATTTCTAAATTTTTCTCTTATTTCAATTCAAATATATTTTTACATTTTTATACACTTTTTACATATATTTAGTTTTTTGAACTTTGAATTAGCATTGTGCATGAATATGAATAATCCTGCCTGTAAAATCATATTCACTCACTTCATTTTTTCCACTATGCTATGAGAGTCCATCAAAAGAGCAGAGAGTTTATCTCCATCCAGGTCTCCTAATTTATCTTCACTCAGATCCAGTTCTGTCAGTATTAATGGACTTGTACCCAGAACTTTAGTGAGATAATCACATGCTTCCTCTGCAGCAAGACTTTTCAGAAACCTACAGGAAGTAGAAGACAATGTTAGATTCCTTAATCTTGTTGTAATTCTATACTTCTCACTGCTCCCATCATGCTTATGGGTGGGGTTAAACAAGCATAGATACAATCCACAGTGAAAGGTGCAGTGTGTGGAAGATTGGGGCCCAAATGGTAGCTCAGAAAGGCCATATATCGTGAGGAGAAGCATTGGGTTAATATAATACAATATCAGCAATGACAGACATTTGCATTTGAACGGAATTAAATTTCTCAAAGGATCATTGTGTTTGCAGAAAGCAGTAGGTCATTTTCCTCTGGAATTTTTACAGGGGTTGTGTGAGTAAAACGCCTGTGAAACACAAATTTTTCTAATGTTCCCCCTGGGAAAACTAGTCTGGTCTGAATAGAGCTTTTGTGTGAGGTTTCATTTGGTTTTTAGTTGTTCCTAGAGTTTGTAATCGGTTTCTAAATCATTCATTCTAGGTTTTAGTTTTATAACTATAACCTCACAGGTTATATATAACTATAACATCAAAGTGTTTACAGAAACCTAAATAACCGTTTATATTCAATTTTAGATGTTTTTTTCAGTTTGAATTGTTTAAAGAGAACATGGTATTAGCAAGTGTAAACAGATTTTGTCAGTGAAAACTATGACGAAAAATGTTCGTTATCAAGCTTTTTTTTCCCATGACTAAAAGATGAAATGACAATAAGGCCAATAAACAAAAACTAAGTTATCAACATACAATTTCATTGATGAAATAAGACGAGACTAAAATGTAATTTAAAAAAAAATAAAAACTTTACCAAAAACCTCTCTTTATTTTCATCAGAGAAAAGGAGAGAGAATGTTATTGCAGACTGCTTCACACGCCTCTACTATGCAAGCTTTTGTGTATGATTGCCAGATAACAAGGCAAAACATATTATGCAAAGCAATACAATGATAATTGTATCATATTTGATACATTTTAACATAATTTTTGTAAAATATTATATGTAGATGATGAAGCAAATCTATGCTGATTCAAGGCAGTAAGTGTTCATCTTGAAATATATGTTCTGGCAATATTAACCTTCCATTTTGTATGTGACGTGATTAATTAAACAATGGATCAAAACAGGACAAGGCTCGTCAACTGATTATTTGTTATCTTGCAGCATGGTTGCAGAAAAAGATATCTGAAATCAAGGCTTGCTTTTGACATTGGTGGGGGCACCAGAGCCCCCATTAATTAGATTTTCCATAAAATCAAACTATATTTACCCTTAAATTATTGTTAATGCATGTACATAATGACATCCTAGGCTAGAAGATTGTGTGTTGTGCACATTTCATCATGTCTTTTCTGTCAGTAAGCTTTTTATAGAGAGCTAATATCAGAAAAGATCACAATTTCTTTTTCTGTTTGCTGTTTTGTCAAACACTGCACTTCAAATTTATTCACGCAACTTTGTTAATTCCTAAAGTGAACTTTTATATTAACTTCTCGTTCATATTACTACCTTTTTCCAACCTATCTAATTTTTAGGTAACTTTTTAAGTAATATCAATGGTATTACATATTTCAGATGTGTCCAAAATCACAAAAACATATACATATATTTAATTGTTTGATCGAAATTGCTGGATATTGGTAGGAACAATTCCTTAGTGGCCCTACCTAATTCTATGCCCTTGTTTGAAGTGTACAATTTAATATATATATATATTTGAAGATTTTACTCACCTGATGGTTGTCAATTTACAACTTTCATCCTGTAGTAAATCACTGAGCTCCTTCACTCCTGATTGTCCAGGATCATTTCCTGTGAGATCCAGCTCTATCAGGTGTGAAGGGTTTGATCTCAGAGCTGAAGCCAGAGCTTTATAACCTTCTTCAGTAATACTGCAGTCTGAAAGACTGTATATTAAAGAAGCTGTTATTCATTTACCCTCAAACCCAAAAGGAGATGTTAGGCAGAATATAGTCAAAGTGAAACTAAGGTGAATAAATTAACTGAAATGAAAGCCTCCTATTTTCTTGTTTTCAGTTAATCAAATGACAATAATAAATCTAATTCACATGTTGAAAGAAAATACATTAATGAAAATACGCACTTCAGTTTTTCCAATTTGCAATGTGTATTTTCCAACAGATGACAGATCTTCTCATTTCCTGAGTCTCCTAGTTTATTTCCACTCAGATCAAGCTCTATCAGGTTTGAAGGGTTTGAATTTAAAGCTTCAGTCAGAACACAACAATCTTCTGCTGTGATATTGCTGTTATTCAGACTGCGTTAGGAGAAAACACAGTTACAATTTTAATTAAGTATAGAGTTCAACACTCTCTGGTAAATGATACATAAATGCTTTCAGCAGCAAATTCATAAGTATTAAAAGTTGTCATAATAATTATATTTATAAAACTTACATCAGCGTGTTGAGTTTGCAGTGTTTATCCTGCAGTACAGCAGCAAGTTTCTTAAATCCTGAATGCCCTAGTTCACATTCACCCAGATTCAGTTCTCTCAGAAGTAACAGGTTTTTACCCACAACTTCAGTCACATACTGACAGGCTTCATCTGCAGCAGGACACAAAAACCTACAGAAGAGAAGATGAAGCAGGATTCAATTTAATCTAAACTAGCATCTGGTTCTGATGGGAAACAATGAGAAATTAATTATCTTGAATTTGCTTTGCTGCAACAAACTGTATTACTGAAAAAACAAACAAACAAACAAAAAAAACATTTCTATTAACAATTCATCTGTACAACATTTATTTTGTATTATTTCATCATGTCTCACCTCAGTGTCTTCAGTTGACAGTTTGGATCCTGTAGTAAATCATTGAGCTGCTTCACTCCTGATTGTCCAGGATCATTTCCTGTGAGATCCAGCTCTATCAGGTGTGACAGGTTTGATCTCAGAGCTGAAGCCAGAGCTGTATAACCTTCTTCAGTAATACTGCAGTTTGAAAGTCTACAGAAAAAAAAAAAAATGAAATCAAATGCATTTTTTTAATACAAATACATTTTCTGCATCAATACTAACTTAAAAAAATATATTATTACTAAGAAATACGTAATTCATCATCTGATAGAAGCATGTCTGTCATTTTAATACAGTCATTTTACCTGGTGATGCCCTGATTTTTGTTGTAATTTCAATTACTTTTACCATATTAACTGCTTGAGTGGTACAATCCCATATGTGGGATCGATATTTGTGTGCCCTTGGCAATACGGTCCCACATATGGTGTTTTAGAATGTAGTAATGTCACATAGCTGCCAGAATCCATTGGGCTTTCCTGCTATGGCTGGTGCTGAGCCAGAGATGGACACACTCAGCCCTTGTCATATAATCACAACTCTGCAGTGTTTTCAACCACATGATATTTGCTGGTTTTAGACATTTAAATACAAATGTACTAGCAAAACAATGCAATTATTATAGTTTGTAAAATACACCCAATGGCAATAACAGATCAGATACAGATACTCATTGTGTAAAACATGATAAAGTTCACTCTATTATTCTTCCAGCTTACCAGCCACTTACTTTCATGCAATTTGGGAGAACTGGATGAAAGTACGTGTTGTAAATCTGAAAGATACAATTCTGTGAACTGTGGGACAAACTAACATGGAGGTCAACTAACAAGATCATTAAGAATAAAAATATCAAATATTTGATGACATGGCGATTACGTCACCATGGAAATAAGGTGATACTTCATAAAATAATGGTCACCTTAACAAAAAGAAAAAAAAAAAAGAAAAAGAAAAAAAAAACACTAGGGGTCAGATAGAATATTTTACATTTACATGTGAAGAGGTTAATGGAAAAATAAATAAATAAATGATTATCATAAATGTTGTGTATTGCAAGCTGTTGCCATACAACATAAAAACACAGGTGACTATGCAAGGGCCTCCGTCTTCTTGAAAGTGTTAACTTTGAACAAAAAAACCCAAAAAGTTATTAAATTTAAATAGCCATTCATTTAACTCACCTGAGTTTCTCCAGTTTGCAGTTTGCACTTTCCAATCCGTTCTGGAGTTTCTTGACTCCTGAATTCTGTATATTATTGTTACTCACGTCAAGCTCTTTCAGACTGGGGTTTGACATCAGGACTGTAGCGAGAACTGAACAGCTTTCCTCTGTTAGGCCACAATCACGCAGCCTAAGATGATGAACATGAAAGTGAAATTTTACAAACACACTTGATTTATTTAACATGGATTTCTTGTCCAAAAAAAACAAAACAAAAACAAACAAAAAAAAAACATTAAAAATACTCACATCAGTGTATTGAGTTGACAGTGTTTATCCTGCAGTAGAGCAGCGATTTGATTCACTTGTGTATCTACTAGTTCATGTTCACTCAGATTTAGCTCTTTTAGGAGTAGTGGGTTTTTACCCACAACTTTAGTCACAAACTGACAGGCTTCATCTGCAGCAGGACCCAAAAACCTGCAGATGAGATGATGAAGCAGGATATAATTTAATTCCCAAATATACTTGATGAAAAATAGCATCCAGATTTGAGGGACAGAAGTGCAAAATAGTTTTTCTTGACTTTGCACCAGGTTTGTATTAGTGAAATATTTCTATAAATAATTCACCTGCATTCAATTTGTTTAGTTTAGTTCACATCTCACCTCAGTGTCTTCAGTTGACAGTTTGGATCCTGTAGTAAATCATTGAGCTCCTTCACTCCTGATTGTCCAGGATCATTTCCTGTTAGATCCAGCTCTATCAGGTGTGAAGGGTTTGATTTCAGAGCTGTAGCCAGAGCTTTATAACCTTCTTCAGTGATACTGCAGTTTGATAGTCTAGAGCAAGAATGAAAATGTAAAATTATTTAGCTCTTGTAGAATTTAACAATATTAATCTCTAAAGTTATATAATACATTGCAAAGGGAAGGCCAAATAAAGGCAAACAAAAGCCTCAGACCTTTAAATGTCAACTCTCCTAAGAATCTCCAGCAGTCTTAACCCTCTGGGGTCTGAGGTGATTTTGGGGCCCTTTAGATGTTTTGACATGCCCTGACATTTGTGCTTATTTCAGCTACTTATAACATACTACCGGCCAACATATAATTTTTTTTGTATTCAGCACAAACGGTGCTACAATAATATGTGAGCAGGATGGATGTACATGTTTGCATTTTTTAGAAAAAAAAAAAGATTGTGCGTGGTTAGTAAGTTTTGGGAAAATAAATGTAGCTGAAATAAGGCCATAAAACTCATACTGAATAGTCCTGAACAAGGCTTTTGAGTAATCACTCTTGTAGGCTAGAATATGTACTTCAAAATGATGTGAAAATGATCGTGCTTACTCTTTCACAGAAAACAATATATTGATGTAAATTTTCTAAGACGTGTTTCTAATGATGAACACTTTTGATGTGAAACACAGTTTCTAATGATGTATAACACTTATTTGTGTGACCAAAATCGACAGAGTATTTTTAGTGTCTTTCGCACTGATCTTAAAAAACGTGAGCTGATCACGCCGGCGTGATCGCCGACCCCAGGGAGTTAAAGTAGGGTGAACATACGTCCTCTTTTCCCAGGAAAAGGTTTACTTTTTGGGCCTAAAAAAAATTCTTAATTGCCCAAAAAGTCTGGGATTCGGCTTTTGCTTTCTACAGTCGCCATTCACTGTATGCGTTTTTGTATTAACTCCCTGGGGTTGACGGTCATGCCTGCGTGATCAGCTCACCTTTTTTAAGATCAGTGCGTAAAACACAAAAAATACTCTGTCGATTTTGGTCACACAAATAAGTGTTATACATCATTAGAAACCATTAAGTGTATACTTTTATTTGAGCACACTCACAATAAAAACTAAACTGTGTGCTTCTTTAAATTAAAGAAATAAACAGGGTGCTTTCTCAGTCTTCACTGTCTCCGCGAACAGCTTTTAGAAATGCGTCAATAAAATGAACCTAAACTCAGTGAATACTCGACACACCGACAGGAGAGATATATCTATAGAAAGCTTGACATCTCTACTTTTAAATAAATTGAGTTTTATCAAAAACAAATATTCTGTGCTAAAGTAATCCATATGAAACCAACGTGATGCCTAGTTTTTGCCTCAGAGCTAATTATTTTTAATGCGATCACGCCTACGAGCTGCTTTTTCTTTTGATATGATAAATAGCCAAGTGCGAGGCGCCGCGTGTTAGCACCCACGTGCTGAGAGGAATAACACAGAATTCACCTCAGATGAAGAACACAACGTGACGCACGTCTGATCCAGAGGAAAAGATCAGTCTGATGAGTAAGTAATGTTTCTTTTTTGCATTAGTTAACGTGTTATTTTGACATAAGCTTAAACACATTTACTAGCTTGGTTTTACCTAAACCATGATTCCTGGCTAAAAAGTTTGAAATCGAGTGAAACATTTCGAAAATGATATGTAGTTCATTGTATCTAAATTTCTCACGACGCGATGAAGTTTTCATGTTCTATATAATATAAAACAAATTATGATATAAAAGTAATATTAGTGTACACTGTAACATGTTGAATGCTACGAGTCTAAGTATGTCTAGATCATGTTTATTATTAATACTCTGTTCCCAAATAGAGTTTTATAAGGTGCTAAACCATAATTTGTTTCTCAGATATAAAATGTCCTTTTTACATAGTACAAAATATGCGCAAAGCTGTGACTACAAGATCGTTATATACAAATTCTTCTGATATTAACATGCTCAGATATGTTTTTTTGTTTTTGTTTTTTTAGTGATCTGGTACCTGCACTGCAGATGAATCTTGCTGATTTTTACTGGAGTCTCTTCAAACTTCTGAGAGCGCTGTACCAACATCAGATGTTATTCTTCACTGATTTTCAGTAAAATAAGCTCTGTGACTATGTTTTTTTTTAAATTGATCTTAAATCCATGGAAAGAAGCAGCAAACACTTAAATATCAGGTATGATTTACTAGTTTCACTTGCTGAACAGGAATGACACAAGGTCTGTTCACATCTCTGTGGTTAGGTCAGTGAGTACAATAATATTTTTTGACCATCATTATATATGTTTTGATTATATTGTGTTGTAAATAAAATACAAATGACCAAAAACCCCCATTATCTTCCTCTCCTCACATTCTTTGTTACCTGCCTCATAGTGACAGTCACACTGATTGGCCATTAGGGAACGGCCTTTTGTCTTTCAGGTGTGAATCACTAGAGTTGATTCACACCTGATTCACACATTTATGGCCATTATCCCTCCCTCGCATCTGGTTTCTATCACAAAACACGTCTTAGAAAATTTATATCAATATATTGTTTTCTGTAAGAGTAAGCACGATCATTTTCACATCATTTTGAAGTAAATATTCTAGCCTACAAGTATGAGTTTTATGGCCTTATTTCAGCTACATTTATTTTCCCAAAACTTAGTAACCACGCATAATCTTTTTTTTCTAAAAAATGCAAACATGTACATCCATCTTGCTCACATATTATTGTAGCACCGTTTGTGCTGAATACAAAAAAATTATATGCTGGCCAGTAGTATGTTATAAGTAGCTGAAATAAGCACAAATGTCAGGGCATGTCAAAACATCTAAAGGGCCCCAAAATCACCTCAGACCCCAGAGGGTTAAAGCCCTGCACAGGAGTTTTCTTATTCCTACTCCCACTGAATGTCTGACTATTACCGCCTGTTCATGCTAACATTGTAATACTGCATATAATTTTTGTGCATCAGGGAGCCATTATTTAAATGAGCGCTTGCTGTTCACTTTCACTTTTGTTTTCACCATCACACACACTCTGTGTAAAGGGAGCAGGGCACATCTTACAAAATCAGACATCTGCTGAGCAGCAAATGCTCCACCATGGTCTGTCAGTCATTTTTTCTTACTCTTGACCCGTGATATTAGTCAAATCTGCCTCATGCAGCTTGATTATTGCATAAATTACATTTGACTGAAATGCTTGTATTGAAACATTTTGCATTCTGTCTATGATAAATCTGTGCATGATGTTAAGTTTTGTGAAGGATGGCCATTAGAAGGAAGCCTTTTAACTGTGTTTATGATCAATCTGCATAAGTATGACTGTAAAATATATATTTTTGGGAGCTTTGTTATTGCTGTGTGGAAGGGCCTGGAACATATGGTTTATGGCAGAAAACAAATTTCACTAATCTGAAACAGTTATGTCTTCAATTCTGTGGCAGATTAACCAGTTCACTATTAATACATGGATCTGAATTCTGACTGAAACCTAGAGCTGCAACTAATGATTGCCTAAATATATATAAATATAGAAAAAACAAAAGCACAATATAAAAGTTAACTTGTAAGAAGTAGAATGTCTCTATCTATAGGGACTACCACATCTAATTATATATATATATATATATATATATATATATATATATATATATATATTTAACTCACCTATTTGATCAGTCAAATAGTCTATGTATTTAGCAGTTTTAAATTAATCATTTTGCATAATGCCCATATTTTTTAACAAAAGTGATAGTAAACTCTCTGAAATTCATTATTTAACCATGTAATGAGCATTTTGTAAAAAGAAATCTATAAAACAAAATCACAATCTTTAAGTTTGGTTGAGATCAGTTGTTGTCTGTTATCACACAACGTACCTCAGTATCTCCAATTCACACTTTACATTCTCCAGTGCAGTGCAGAGCAGCTTCACACCTGAATTCTGCAAATTATTATTGTTCATGTTCAGTTCTTTCAGATTGGTATCTGATCCAAGAACTGTAGCCAGAGCTGAACAGCTTCTCTCTGTTAAGTCACAATCATTCAGCCTACAAGAAAAAAAAATATCACATTAGACTATGGAATAAAGTATTTTATAAAAATGTTATATTGTTCTTCTGCTGCTGTTATCTAAAAAGCTGCTAAATAAATTTCATTAAATGACTTACATAGCTCTTTTTGAGGTTTTGATGACTGATAACAATCTAATAAGACACTCGTCTGATTTCTTAAATTTCTGAAGCTCAAACTCTTCCAGTTCCTCTTCTGACGTCAACAAAACAAAGGTCAAAGCAGACCACTGGGCAGGTGAAAGGTCAGAAGATGAGAGATTCCCTTTGCTAAGATGAGTCTGAATCTCTTTCACCAGAGTTTGATCATTCAGTTCATTCAGACAGTAGAACAGATTGATGGATCTCTCTGGAGACAGATTAGCTTCCAATTTCTGCTTGATGTACTGAACTATTTCAGTTTTGCTCTGGTCATTGCTGTCTTGCTGTGTCAGCAGACCTCGTAAGAGTCGCCGATTGGACTGGAGTGACAGACCGAGAAGGAAGCGAAGGAAAAGGTCCAGGTGTCCATTGTCACTTTCGAGTGCCTTATCCACTGCAGTCTTGAGCAAATCAGTCATGTTTTTTTTGGATTTGGGCTGGAGTAACAGAACAAAAAGTAAGTGAAGGAAAGGGTGCAGGTGTCCATTGACATTCTTAAGTGCATTGTCCACTGCAGTCTTGAGAAAATCAGACATAGTTGGGTCATGAAGAAACACACTTTTCTTGTTGATGTCTAGAAGGAGATGTGCATAAAGGGCTGCAATAAACTCTTGAATACTCAGGTGAACAAAGCAGTACATGGTACCAAGAATGATCCCTGTTTCCTCCTTAAAGATCTGGGTACACATGCCTGAATACACTGATGCCTTATAGACGTCAATACCACAGGCTTCCAGATCTTTGTCATAGAAGATCAGGTTGTTTCTTTCCAGCTGTTGAAATGCCAGTTTCCCCAGTGAAAGGATGACATCTTTATCCCATGAAACATCTGGTGTGTATTCTCCATCATATTTTCGTCTGCTCTGCTGGATCTGAAAGCGGAGAAAGTGTGTGTACATTTGCGTAAGACTCTTGGGAGTGTCTTCAGTAGTCAATTCCTGCAGTGTTTTCGGGGCGTCATCAGCCTGATTGTTTTTCAGATCATTATTTCTTTTTTCCACCAAAATATTCCGGAGAACAGTAGCTGAAATCCAGCAGACAACTGGAATGTGGCACATGATAAAGAGACTCTTTGATTGTTTAACATGATCAATGATTTCTTTGGCCTGATTCTGATCTTCAAATCTTTTTTTAAAATATTCCTCCTTCTGTGCATCATTGAATCCTCGTACCTCTGTCAGCCGGTCGATACAGTCAGGAGGAATCTTACTGGCAGCTGCTGGTCTGGTGGTGATCCAGATGAGAGCACAAGGAAGAAGATTTCCCTTGATGAGGTTAGTCAGGAGAACATCCAGAGAGGCTGGTGATGATACATCAGACCATGTCTCATTAACATCAAACTTCAGAGGAAGACGAAATTCATCCAATCCATCAAGAATGAACAGGACTTTCTGGTCCCTTCTTGCAATGTTCAGTCCTTTTATCTCTGGGAAAAACTGAGTTATAAGGTCCAACAAACTTTGTTTTTCTTTTTCCTTTAAGTTCATCTCCCGGAAAGGAAGAGGAAATATGAAGTGGATATCTTGATTTTCTTTTCCTTCAGCCCAATCTAAAACAAACTTTTGCACAGAGACTGATTTTCCGATGCCTGCAACTCCTTTTGTCAGTACAGTTCTGATCTGCTTGTCTTTTTCAGGTGCTTCAAACATGTTTGTGCACTCAATTTGTTCATCTTGTGATTCAGAATGTCTGGAAGTAACTTCAATCTGTCTTACCTCATGTTCAGTATTGACCTGTTCACTACAACCCTGAGTGATATAGAGATCTGTGTAGATGTTATTCAGAAGTGTGGAGTCACCTTGCTTTGCAATTCCTTCAAACACACGTTGATACTTTTTCTTTAGGCTACATTTTAGCTGATGAACAAAGATCAGCTCATCTGAATACAGGGACAGAAAAAACAGAATTTTTTAGTTTTAGTATTAGTTTTCTCTGCTACATTTATAAGTGAAAATATGACAGATGCTAATGAGTCTCTTACCTTCTAGAGTATTAGCAGCTTCATCTTGCTTCATCTCTCTCAGGAAGTAGAGTGTGAGATTAAGAGCTGCTTCTTTAATACTGCATCTATTTTCATTAAAGTCCTTCACAAAGTATTGTAAGTCTTCTTTTTGTAATATTTTCTTAAACCTTTCCAGTTCCTTCTTCAGAAATGTGATTATTTTGCTTTCAAGATCCTAAAAACAAAACAAAATAAATAAGTTCTTAAAAGGAAACATAAATGCTCAAGATAAATCAGAAATCAAATTTCTATTGAATACTGTAGCATGTGTTGTTCAGTAACCTATTTGTTTATTATAAATATAAACATTGAAAATGTTTTCCTACCTTGAAGATCCACAGGAGATTGTCTTTGGAATTCATGTGGTTCCTGTCAGCCTGGACATCTAAATCTAATGTCTCATACTGAAGCCTACTAGTGAATAAAATAAAATACTGCATTTTCAAGGAAAATATTTGTATTTATTTAATTGATTAATTTATTTATTTATATAATTGTAGTTTTTAAACAAAGAAAAATAGAAAGCAATCGCTGCTTAAGTTCGCACTGTCAAAGTATATGACCTATTTAAGTATAAATGTAGGTAAATATTAGGTCTCTTATTGTAACATTTTATAATATAATAATATAATATTACACTGTGGAGCAGTTGTTAGTGCACCAATATGAATGGAGATTGCAAAATATCACAGTTCACATCAAATCATTATAATCTTCTCTGTCTCTAATCTTCTTTGCTGATGTTCTTAGTATCTTAATAAAAACTCTGATAAATAATTTACAGTATAGCTTCATGATAAATATTGATTTAAATATTCAGCAGTCTATGTACAACCAACAATAAGAATCTGCACACTGCCACGCTGCTCCCAAAGATCAATTTATTGAATATACTGAATCATATATTGATACAAGTGGACTCTTGTTTACTTATAGTGAAGTGATTCATTTGATCAAGCACCTGTAAAAAGTTTTTTGTGTGTGCATATTATATGTATTTTTTCAACCAACAATACAAAACTTACGAAGTACCTTTTGGTAGATGATGTTTTTTTCTCACTGAATTCCGGTGGCTCACCACCTTTTGAATGGTCACTCTTCACAGACACAGAGCTGAACACATGTGTTCCTGATCTTACACTAAAGACGCAAACAACAGAGGAAAAAAGAAACAATATTACAGGGGGTATGTCAGTCCAATATATGAAGTTTTAATGTTGTAAATTGTAATTAATATACAATTATATTAATGCATTTGTCCTACTATTCTTATACATGTTTGGTTGAATGATCTATTGTATTTTCCATGGTGAATTTATGCCTTTTAATCACTGCCTTTATAATTGCATTAATGGAAAAAAGCTCCAGACCAGAGTTCAGTAAAGGTTACCAGACATTGTGTTCAGTGATTTTTTTTTTTTTTTAATTCAGTCAATATCTTTCACAAAAACCACAATGGCAAAATTAGCTAACATAATGCTATAATGTAATACCTTTTGGTAGATGTTTTTTTCTCACTGAATTCCGGTGGCTCACCACCTTTTGAATGGTCACTCTTCACAGACACAGAGCTGAACACATGTGTTCCTGATCTTACACTAAAGACACAAACAATAGAGAAAAAAAGAAACAATATTACAGGGGGTACGTCAGCCCAATTTATGAACTTTTAATGTTGTAAATTGTAATTAACATACAATTATATTCAGTGTTGGGCAAGTTACTTCCAAACATAATACATTATATACAGTATTACTAGTTACTGTCTTTTAAAAGTAATTAGTTACATTACAATATTACTGTCTCTGAACTGTAATGCGTTACACTACTTTTGAGTGTGTGATTAGGCATTATAAAATACCAAAATGTAGTTTATTGCTGCTCATTTTACATCCAGTGGAGGGTAATGAGCTAGGTCTATATAGCATAAAATGATAAAATCATATTTAGGTAGGTCTACATTAACGTTACTTGTAGTTTAGGTTAAGCACAGATGAGCACAAAATTATTACATTTATAAATAACGCCAGTAAATAAAGCGAAATTTTATAATGTACAAACAATAAACACAATACTTAGCCTATAGACATTTTTGAACGGTTTTCGGAACAAAACAAGAATTAAATATATAAGTTGCTAAACAAGTCAAAATACAAATTAGGCTAATTTAAAGCAAAACTGAAAGCAAAGGCATTGTTCTCACGCAGCCTACCTCTCTCATTCGGCATGGATCCAATTAAATGTGTCCATATTTGCGATGTATTTAATGTTAAACTATTATTTATTAGTAAACTAGGCTTTGTATTTAACGTGCATAAAAACTCACATGAATAAATATGTGTTTGGCCCGACCTCAGGTGAACGGCACGGATTGTTCTACGCAGTACGCACTATTTTAATTAATCAGTGTATATGTTTGGTTGACTGTATTTTATTGTGATAATGAACAGGCTGCAATGTTTGCAATGTGTGTGCATGAGGTGCCGGCATGATCAAACAGCGGAAACAAACAACAACAAAAAAATACTCAGTCATTTTTGGTCAGACAGACAATTCGAAACTGCAATGTGTTTACTTTCATTTCTGTCTTCTTGATTTTTTTCCCCCGTGAACTTTCGACGAGCGCCACGCCACACAAGCATGAACCAAACTCAGCAACATATGTTACTCAGTCTTTTCCTTTCATTTTGTTAATCTGTTAATTAGACTTTTTAAATTAAATATATATTTTAATTTTATTCATTTTATATATAGACTATGATCTGATAAAAACAGATTTTGTTATTTTTAGTTTAACTTATTTTTTGTTGCTTGTCTACGCTCGTCCGCCGCATTCTTTCTCTTCTCTGACCCCGCAGCTCTCGCTCTCTGTTAGCTTGGTGTTAGTGGCACCAGTCCAGCTGTTTCCAGGAGTTATTCATGCTATTTCTCCTTGTTGAGAGTTTGGTGTCACACAGATTACACCTGATTACACACATGTAGAATCTGTCTCGGCAGTCATCTTAACCATCGAATTCCAGCAACAGGAAATAAACAAACTATTTTACACGCAGATGTTTTTCTCTGGTGCTGTTTTGCGGTGTTGGTAAATTCACCACTTAATTTTGAGTTAAAATATGTTGTTGTAACTTACATTACTGAGATTGTATCGAGTAATATTATTACCCAAATTTGATTAGTAATGCGTTATATTACTGCGTTACAGCAAAAAGTAATATACTACTGTAATATTATTACTTTTGTAATGCATTACTCCCAACACTGATTATATTAATGCATTTGTTCTGCTATACTTATACATGTTTGGTTGAATGATCTATTGTATTTTACATGGTGAATTTATGCCTTTTAAACACAGCCTGTACAATTGTATTATTGGAAAAAAAGCTCCAGACCAGAGTTCAGTAAAGGTTACCAGACATTGTGTTCAGTGATTTTTTTTTTTTTTTAATTCAGTCAATATCTTTCACAAAAACCACAATGGCAAAATTAGCTAACATAATGCTATAATGTAATACCTTTTGGTAGATGTTTTTTTCTCACTGAATTCCGGTGGCTCACCACCTTTTGAATGGTCACTCTTCACAGACACAGAGCTGAACACATGTGTTCCTGATCTTACACTAAAGACACAAACAATAGAGAAAAAAAGAAA